>OU342741.1:261375667-261451193 GCA_910589775.1 Avena eriantha
CCTGAGTTCGATAAACCTTGGGTGATCCACTTAACGGAAAACTTGCTGCTGTTCTACAAACCTCTGCACTTGGAGGCCCAACAACTGTCTACAAGAATAGAAGTGCGTAGACATCAATCCACCAGTGTCATTGCATGTGCGTTCTTTTAATGAACTAGAGCTAGAGTCAGTGAATGTCTATTCTTTGACAAACCACACATGGATCCACCAGTGTCATTGCATGTGTGTTCATTTCATGAACCACAACTAGAGCTAGTGAATGTCTCTTCTTTTCACAAATCACATATGGATCCACCAGAGTCATTGTATGTGTGTTCTTTTCACAAACCACATATGGATCCACCAATGTCATTTCATGTGTATTCTTTTCACGAACCACATATGGATCCACTAGAGTCATTGCATGTGTGTTCTTTTCATGAACCACATATGGATCCACCCGAGCCATTGCATGTGTGTTCTTTTCATGAACCATAGCCAGAGTCATTGCATTTCCGTTCTTTTCACAAACCATGGCTAGAGTCATTGGATGTGTGTTCTTTTCATGCACCACAACAAGAGTCAATGAATGTCTGTTCTTTTCATAAACCACATGAGCATGTCTGTTCTTTTCACAATCCACATATGGATCCACAAGTGTCATTGCATGTGTGTTATTTTCATGAACCACAACTAGACTTAGTGAATCTCTGTTCTTTTCACAAACAACACAAAGATCCACTAGAGTCATTGCATGCCTGTTCTTTTCATAAACCACAGCTAGAGTCATTGCATGTCTGTTCTTTCATGAACCACATATGGATCCACCAGAGTCATTGCATGCCTGTTCTTTTCATAAACCACAGCTAGAGTCATTGCATGTCTGTTCTTTCATGAACCACATATGGATCCACCAGAGTCATTGCATGTGTGTTCTTTTCATGAACGACAGCTAGAATCATTGCATGTCTATTCTTTTCACAAACCATAGCTAGAGTCATTGGATGTGTGTTCTTTTCATGAACCACAACCAGAGTTAGTGAATGTCTATTCTTTTCATAAACCACATGAGCATGTGTGTTCTTTTCATAATCCACACATGGATCCACCAGAGTCATTGCATGCGTGTTCTTTTCACAACCCACAGCTAGAGTCATTGAATGTCTGTTCTTTTCATAGACCACATATGGATCCACCAGAGTCATCGCATGTGTGTTCTTTTCACAAACCACATAGGGATCCACAGTGTCATTGCATCTGTGTTCTTTTCATTAACCACAACTAGAGTCATTTCATGTGTGTTCGTTTCACAAACCACAAATGGATCCACCAGCGTCATTGCATGTGTGTTCTTTTAACAAACCACATATGGATGCACCAGTGTCATTGCATGTGTGTTCTTCTCAGAAACCACATATGGATCCACTAGTGTCATTGCATGTGTGTTCTTTTAATGAACCACAACTAGAGTCAGTGAATGTGTGTTCTTTCACAAACCACACATGGATCCACTAGAGTTATTGCATGTGTGTTCTTTTAACAAACCACATATGGATCCACCAGTGTCATTGCATGTGTGTTATTTTAACAAACCACATATGGATCCACCAGTTTCATTGCATGCGTGTTCTTCACATAAACCACATATGGATCCACTAGTGTCATTGCATGTGTGTTCTTTTAATGAACCACAACTAGATTCAGTGAATGTCTACACTTTCACAAACTACACATGGATCCACCAGAGTCACTAAATGTCTGTTATTTTCATAAACCACAGTTAGAGTCATTGCATGCATGTTCTTTTCATAGTCCACATATGGATCCACCAGAGTCATTGCATGTGTGTTCTTTTCACAAACCACATATGGATCCACCAGTGTCTTTGCATGTGTGATCTTTTCATTAACCACAACTAGAGTCATTTCATGTGTGTTCTTTGCACAAACCACAAATGGATCCACCTTAGTCATTGCATGTGTGTTCTTTTAACAAACCACATATGGATCCACCAGTGTCATTGCATGTGTGTTCTTCTCATAAACCACATATGGATCCACAAGTGTCATTGCATGTGTGTTCTTTTAATGAACCACAGCTAGAGTCAGTTAAGGTCTGTTCTTTCACAAACCACACATGGATCCACTAGAGTCATTGCATGTCTGTTCTTTTCATAAATCACTGTTAGAGTCATTACATGACTGTTCTTTTCACAAACCACATAAGGATCCACTAGAGTCATTGTATGTGTGTTCTTTTCACAAACCATATATGGATCCACCAATGTCATTGCATGTGTATTCATTTCACAAACCACATAAGGATCCACAAGTGTCAATGGATGTGTGTTCTTTTCATAAACAACATGAGCATGTGTTTTCTTTTCACAAACCACATATGGATCCACTAGAGTCATTGCATGTGTGTTATTTTCATGAACCACATATGGATCCACCCGATTCATTCCATGTGTGTTCTTTTCATGAACCACAGCTAGAGTCATTGCATGTCTGTTCTTTTCACAAACCATAGCTAGAGTCATTCTATCTGTGTTCTTTTCATGAACCACAACTAGAGTCACTGAATGTCTTTTCCTTTAATAAACCGCATGAGCATGTCTGTTCTTTTTACAATCCACATAAGGATACAAAAGTGTCATTGCATGTGTGTTCTTTTCATGAACCACAACTAGAGTCAGCGAATGTCTCTTCTTTTCACAAACCACATATGGATCCACCAGAGTCAATTGCATGCATGTTCTTTTCATAAACCACATGGATCCACCAATGTCATTGAAATGCATGTTATTTTCATAAACCATATCTAGAGTCATTGGATGTGTGTTCTTTTCATGAACCACAACTAGAGTAAGTGAATGTCTATCCTTTTCATAAACCACATGACCATGTGTGTACTTTTCACAAACCACATATGGATCCACCAGTGTCACTACATGTGTGTTCTTTTCATGAACCACAACTAGAGTCAGTGAATGTATGTTGTTTCACAAACCACACATGGATCCACCCGAGTCATTGGATGCATGTTCTTTTTATAACCCATAGCTAGAGTCATTGAATGTCTGTTCTTTTCATAGACAACATATGGATCCACCAGAGTCATTGCATGTGTACTCTTTTCACAAAACATATATGGATCCACCAATGTCATTGCATGTGTGTTCTTTTCATTAACCACAGCTAGAGTCATTTCATGTGTGTTCTTTTCATAAACCACATATGTATCCACTAGAGTCATTGCATGTGTGTTCTTTTCACAAACCACACATGGATCCACCAGAGTCATCGCATGCACGTTCTTTTCACAACCCACAACTAGAGTCATTGAATGTATGTTCTTTTCATAGACCACATATGGATCCACCAGAGTCATTGCATGTGTGTTCTGTTCACAAACCACATATGGATCCACCAGTGTCATTGCATGTGTGTTCTTTTCATTAACCACAACTAGAGTCATTTCATGTGTGTTCGTTTGACAAACCACAAATGGATCCACTAGAGTCATTGCATGTGTGTTCTTTTAACAAACCACATATGGATCCACCAGTGTCATTGCATGTGTGTTCTTCTCATAAAATACATATGGATCCACCAGTGTCATTGCATGTGTGTTCTTTTACTGAACCACAGCTAGAGTCAGTGAATGTCTGTTCTTTCACAAACCACACATGGATCCACCAGAGGTATTGCATGTGTGTTCTTTTAACAAACCACATATGGATCCACCAGTGTCATTGCATGTGTGTTATTTTAACAAACCACATAGGGATCCACTAGTTTCATTGCATGTGTGTTGTTCACATAAACCACATATGGATCCACCAGTCTCATTTCATGTGTGTTCTTTTAATGAACCACAGCTAGATTTAGTGAATGTCTGCACTTTCACAAACCACACATGGATCCACTAGAGTCACTAAATGTCTGTTATTTTTATAAACCACAGTTAGAGTCATTGCAAGCATGTTCTTTTTATAGACCACATATGGATCCACCGGAGTCATTGCATGTGTGTTGTTTACACAAACCACATATGGATCCACCAGTGTCATTGCATGTGTGTTCTTTTCATTAACCTCAACTAGAGTCATTTCATGTGTGTTCTTTGCACAAACCACAAATGGATCCACCTTAGTCATTGCATGTGTGTTCTTTTAACAAACCACATATGGATCCACCAGTGTCATTGCATGTGTGTTCTTCTCATAAACCACATATGGATCCACCAGTGTCATTGCATGTGTGTTCTTTTAATGAACCACATCTAGAGTCAGTGAATGTCTGTTCTTTCACAAACCACACATGGATCCACCAGAGTCATTGCATGTCTGTTCTTTTCATAAATCACAGTTAGTCATTACATGACTGTTCTTTTCACAAACCACATAAGGATCCACTAGAGTCATTGTATGTGTGTTCTTTTCACAAACCACATATTGATTCACCAATGTCATTGCATGTGTATTCTTTTCAGAAACCACATAAGGATCCACCAGTGTCAATGGATGTGTGTTATTTTCATAAACAACATGAGCATGTGTGTTCTTTTCACAAACCATATATGGATCCACTAGAGTCATTGCATGTGTGTTATTTTCATGAACCACATATGGATCCACCCGAGTCATCGCATGTGTGTTCTTTTCATGAACCACATATGGATCCACCAGTGTCATTGCATGTGTGTTCTTTACATTAACCACAACTAGAGTCATTTCATGTGTGTTCGTTTCACAAACCACAAAAGGATCCACCAGAGTCATTGCATGTGTGTTCTTTTAACAAACCACATATGGATCCACCAGTGTCATTGCATGTGTGTTCTTCTCATAAACCACATATGGATCCACCAGTGTCATTGCATGTGTGTTCTTTTAATGAACCACAGCTAGAGTCAGTGAATGTCTGTTCTTTCAAAAACCACACATGGATCCACTAGAGTTATTGCATGTGTGTTCTTTTAACAAACCACGTATGGATCCACCAGTGTCATTGCATGTGTGTTATTTTAACAAACCACATATGGATCCACCAGTTTCATTGCATGCGTGTTCTTCACATAAACCACATATGGATCTACCAGTGTCATTGCATGTGTGTTCTTTTAATGAACCACAACTAGATTCAGTGAATGTCCGCACTTTCACAAACTACACATGGATCCACCAGAGTCACTAAATGTCTGTTCTTTTCATAAACCAAAGTTAGAGTCATTGCATGCATGTATGGATCCACTAGAGTCACTGCATGGGTGTTCTTTTCATGAACCACATATGGATCCACCCGAGTCATTGCATGTGTGTTCTTTTCATGAACCATAGCCAGAGTCATTGCATTTCCGTTCTTTTCACAAACCATGGCTAGAGTCATTGGATGTGTGTTCTTTTCATGCACCACAACAAGAGTCAATGAATGTCTTTTCTTTTCATAAACCACATGAGCATGTCTGTTCTTTTCACAATCCACATATGGATCCACAAGTGTCATTGCATGTGTGTTATTTTCATGAACCACAACTAGACTTAGTGAATCTCTGTTCTTTTCACAAACAACACAAAGATCCACTAGAGTCATTGCATGCCTGTTCTTTTCATAAACCACAGCTAGAGTCATTGCATGTCTGTTCTTTCATGAACCACATATGGATCCACCAGAGTCATTGCATGCCTGTTCTTTTCATAAACCACAGCTAGAGTCATTGCATGTCTGTTCTTTCATGAACCACATATGGATCCACCAGTCATTGCATGTGTGTTCTTTTCATGAACGACAGCTAGAATCATTGCATGTCTATTCTTTTCACAAACCATAGCTAGAGTCATTGGATGTGTGTTCTTTTCATGAACCACAACCAGAGTTAGTGAATGTCTATTCTTTTCATAAACCACATGAGCATGTGTGTTCTTTTCATAATCCACACATGGATCCACCAGAGTCATTGCATGCGTGTTCTTTTCACAACCCACAGCTAGAGTCATTGAATGTCTGTTCTTTTCATAGACCACATATGGATCCACCAGAGTCATCGCATGTGTGTTCTTTTCACAAACCACATAGGGATCCACAGTGTCATTGCATCTGTGTTCTTTTCATTAACCACAACTAGAGTCATTTCATGTGTGTTCGTTTCACAAACCACAAATGGATCCACCAGCGTCATTGCATGTGTGTTCTTTTAACAAACCACATATGGATGCACCAGTGTCATTGCATGTGTGTTCTTCTCAGAAACCACATATGGATCCACTAGTGTCATTGCATGTGTGTTCTTTTAATGAACCACAACTAGAGTCAGTGAATGTGTGTTCTTTCACAAACCACACATGGATCCACTAGAGTTATTGCATGTGTGTTCTTTTAACAAACCACATATGGATCCACCAGTGTCATTGCATGTGTGTTATTTTAACAAACCACATATGGATCCACCAGTTTCATTGCATGCGTGTTCTTCACATAAACCACATATGGATCCACTAGTGTCATTGCATGTGTGTTCTTTTAATGAACCACAACTAGATTCAGTGAATGTCTGCACTTTCACAAACTACACATGGATCCACCAGAGTCACTAAATGTCTGTTATTTTCATAAACCACAGTTAGAGTCATTGCATGCATGTTCTTTTCATAGTCCACATATGGATCCACCAGAGTCATTGCATGTGTGTTCTTTTCACAAACCACATATGGATCCACCAGTGTCTTTGCATGTGTGATCTTTTCATTAACCACAACTAGAGTCATTTCATGTGTGTTCTTTGCACAGACCACAAATGGATCCACCTTAGTCATTGCATGTGTGTTCTTTTAACAAACCACATATGGATCCACCAGTGTCATTGCATGTGTGTTCTTCTCATAAACCACATATGGATCCACAAGTGTCATTGCATGTGTGTTCTTTTAATGAACCACAGCTAGAGTCAGTTAAGGTCTGTTCTTTCACAAACCACACATGGATCCACTAGAGTCATTGCATGTCTGTTCTTTTCATAAATCACTGTTAGAGTCATTACATGACTGTTCTTTTCACAAACCACATAAGGATCCACTAGAGTCATTGTATGTGTGTTCTTTTCACAAACCATATATGGATCCACCAATGTCATTGCATGTGTATTCATTTCACAAACCACATAAGGATCCACAAGTGTCAATGGATGTGTGTTCTTTTCATAAACAACATGAGCATGTGTTTTCTTTTCACAAACCACATATGGATCCACTAGAGTCATTGCATGTGTGTTATTTTCATGAACCACATATGGATCCACCCGATTCATTCCATGTGTGTTCTTTTCATGAACCACAGCTAGAGTCATTGCATGTCTGTTCTTTTCACAAACCATAGCTAGAGTCATTCTATCTGTGTTCTTTTCATGAACCACAACTAGAGTCACTGAATGTCTTTTCCTTTAATAAACCGCATGAGCATGTCTGTTCTTTTTACAATCCACATAAGGATACAAAAGTGTCATTGCATGTGTGTTCTTTTCATGAACCACAACTAGAGTCAGCGAATGTCTCTTCTTTTCACAAACCACATATGGATCCACCAGAGTCAATTGCATGCATGTTCTTTTCATAAACCACATGGATCCACCAATGTCATTGAAATGCATGTTATTTTCATAAACCATATCTAGAGTCATTGGATGTGTGTTCTTTTCATGAACCACAACTAGAGTAAGTGAATGTCTATCCTTTTCATAAACCACATGACCATGTGTGTACTTTTCACAAACCACATATGGATCCACCAGTGTCATTACATGTGTGTTCTTTTCATGAACCACAACTAGAGTCAGTGAATGTATGTTGTTTCACAAACCACACATGGATCCACCCGAGTCATTGGATGCATGTTCTTTTTATAACCCATAGCTAGAGTCATTGAATGTCTGTTCTTTTCATAGACAACATATGGATCCACCAGAGTCATTGCATGTGTACTCTTTTCACAAAACATATATGGATCCACCAATGTCATTGCATGTGTGTTCTTTTCATTAACCACAGCTAGAGTCATTTCATGTGTGTTCTTTTCATAAACCACATATGTATCCACTAGAGTCATTGCATGTGTGTTCTTTTCACAAACCACACATGGATCCACCAGAGTCATCGCATGCACGTTCTTTTCACAACCCACAACTAGAGTCATTGAATGTCTGTTCTTTTCATAGACCACATATGGATCCACCAGAGTCATTGCATGTGTGTTCTGTTCACAAACCACATATGGATCCACCAGTGTCATTGCATGTGTGTTCTTTTCATTAACCACAACTAGAGTCATTTCATGTGTGTTCGTTTGACAAACCACAAATGGATCCACTAGAGTCATTGCATGTGTGTTCTTTTAACAAACCACATATGGATCCACCAGTGTCATTGCATGTGTGTTCTTCTCATAAAATACATATGGATCCACCAGTGTCATTGCATGTGTGTTCTTTTACTGAACCACAGCTAGAGTCAGTGAATGTCTGTTCTTTCACAAACCACACATGGATCCACCAGAGTTATTGCATGTGTGTTCTTTTAACAAACCACATATGGATCCACCAGTGTCATTGCATGTGTGTTATTTTAACAAACCACATAGGGATCCACTAGTTTCATTGCATGTGTGTTGTTCACATAAACCACATATGGATCCACCAGTCTCATTTCATGTGTGTTCTTTTAATGAACCACAGCTAGATTTAGTGAATGTCTGCACTTTCACAAACCACACATGGATCCACTAGAGTCACTAAATGTCTGTTATTTTTATAAACCACAGTTAGAGTCATTGCAAGCATGTTCTTTTTATAGACCACATATGGATCCACCGGAGTCATTGCATGTGTGTTGTTTACACAAACCACATATGGATCCACCAGTGTCATTGCATGTGTGTTCTTTTCATTAACCTCAACTAGAGTCATTTCATGTGTGTTCTTTGCACAAACCACAAATGGATCCACCTTAGTCATTGCATGTGTGTTCTTTTAAGAAACCACATATGGATCCACCAGTGTCATTGCATGTGTGTTCTTCTCATAAACCACATATGGATCCACCAGTGTCATTGCATGTGTGTTCTTTTAATGAACCACATCTAGAGTCAGTGAATGTCTGTTCTTTCACAAACCACACATGGATCCACCAGAGTCATTGCATGTCTGTTCTTTTCATAAATCACAGTTAGTCATTACATGACTGTTCTTTTCACAAACCACATAAGGATCCACTAGAGTCATTGTATGTGTGTTCTTTTCACAAACCACATATTGATTCACCAATGTCATTGCATGTGTATTCTTTTCAGAAACCACATAAGGATCCACCAGTGTCAATGGATGTGTGTTATTTTCATAAACAACATGAGCATGTGTGTTCTTTTCACAAACCATATATGGATCCACTAGAGTCATTGCATGTGTGTTATTTTCATGAACCACATATGGATCCACCCGAGTCATCGCATGTGTGTTCTTTTCATGAACCACATATGGATCCACCAGTGTCATTGCATGTGTGTTCTTTACATTAACCACAACTAGAGTCATTTCATGTGTGTTCGTTTCACAAACCACAAAAGGATCCACCAGAGTCATTGCATGTGTGTTCTTTTAACAAACCACATATGGATCCACCAGTGTCATTGCATGTGTGTTTTTCTCATAAACCACATATGGATCCACCAGTGTCATTGCATGTGTGTTCTTTTAATGAACCACAGCTAGAGTCAGTGAATGTCTGTTCTTTCAAAAACCACACATGGATCCACTAGAGTTATTGCATGTGTGTTCTTTTAACAAACCACGTATGGATCCACCAGTGTCATTGCATGTGTGTTATTTTAACAAACCACATATGGATCCACCAGTTTCATTGCACGCGTGTTCTTCACATAAACCACATATGGATCTACCAGTGTCATTGCATGTGTGTTCTTTTAATGAACTACAACTAGATTCAGTGAATGTCCGCACTTTCACAAACTACACATGGATCCACCAGAGTCACTAAATGTCTGTTCTTTTCATAAACCAAAGTTAGAGTCATTGCATGCATGTATGGATCCACTAGAGTCACTGCATGGGTGTTATTTTCACAAACCACATATGGATCCACCAGTGTCATTGCATGTGTGTTCTTTTCATTAACCAGAACTAGAGTCATTTCATGTGTGTTCTTTGCACAAACCACAAATGGATCCACCTTAGTCATTGCATGTGTGTTCTTTTAACAAACCACATATGGATCCACCAGTGTGATTGCATGTGTGTTCTTCTCATAAACCACATATGGATCCACCAGTGTCATTGCATGTGTGTTCTTTTAATGAACCACAGCTAGAGTCAGTGAATGTCTGTTCTTTCACAAACCACACATGGATCCACCAGAGTCATTGCATGTCTGTTCATTTCATAAATCACAATTAGAGTCATTACATGACTGTTCTTTTCACAAACCACATAAGCATCCACTAGAGTCATTGTATGTGTGTTCTTTTCACAAACCACATATGGATCCACCAATGTCATTGCATGTGTATTCTTTTCACAAACCACATAAGGATCCACTAGTGTCAATGGATGTGTGTTCTTTTCATAAACAACATGAGCATGTGTGTTATTTTCACAAACCACATATGGATCCACTAGAGTCATTGCATGTGTGTTACTTTAATGAACCACATATGGATCCACCCGAGTCATTGCATGTGTGTTCTTTTCATGAACCACAGCTAGAGTCATTGCATGTCTGTTCTTTTGACAAACCATAGCTAGAGTCATTGGATGTGTGTTTTTTCATGAACCACAACTAGAGTCAGTGAATGTATGTTCTTTTAATAAACCACATGAGCATGTGTGTTCTTTTCACAATCCACATAAGGATCCACAAGTTTCATTGCATGTGTGTTCTTTTCATGAACCACAACTAGAGTCCGCGAATGTCTCTTCTTTTCACAAACCACATATGGATCCACCAGAGTCAATTGCATGCATGTTCTTTTCATAAACCACATGGACCCACCAATGTCATTAAAATGTGGGTTATTTTCATAAACCATATCTAGAGTCATTAGATGTGTGTTCTTTTCATGAACCACAACTAGAGTAAGTGAATCTCTATCCTTTTCATAAACCACATGAGCATGTGTGTGCTTTTCAAAAACCACATATGGATCCACCAGTGTCATTGCATGTGTGTTGTTTACATGAACCACAACTAGAGTCAGTGAATGTCTGTTCTTTCACAAACCACACATGGATCCACCAGAGTCATTGGATGCATGTTCTTTTTATAACCCATAGCTAGAGTCATTGAATCTCTGTTCTTTTCATAGACCACATATGGATCCACCAGAGTCATTGCATGTGTATTCTTTTCACAGCACACATACGGATCCACCAATGTCATTGCATGTGTGTTCTTTTCATTAACCACTTCTAGAGTCATTTCATGTGTGTTCTTTTCATAAACCACATATGTATCCACTAGAGTCATTGTATGTGTGTTCTTTTCACAAACCACATATGGATCCACCAGTGGCATTGCATGTATGTTATTTTAATGAACCACAGCTAGAGTCAGTAAATGTATGTTCTTTTCATAGACCACACATGGATCCACCAGAGTCATTGCATGTCTGTTCTTTTCATAAACCAAAGTTAGAGTCATTGCATGCCTGTTCTTTTCATTGACCACATATGGATCCACTAGAGTCATTGCAAGTGTGTTATTTTCACAAACCACATATGGATCCACCAGTGTCATTGCACGTGTGTTTTTTCATTAACCACAACTAGGGTCATTTCATGTGTGTTCTTTTCACACACCACAAATGGATCCACCAGAGTCATTGCATGTGTGTTCTTTTCACAAACCACATATGGATCCACTAGTGTCAATACATGTCTGTTCTTCTCATAAACCACATATGGATCCACCAGTGTCATTGTATGTGTGTTCCTTTAATGAACCATAGCTAGAGTGAGTGAATGTCTGTTCTTTCACAAACCACACTTGGATCCACTAGAGTCATTGCATGTCTGTTCTTTTCATAAACCATAGTTAGAGTCATTGCATGCCTGTTCTTTTCACAAACCACATAAGGATCCACTAGAGTCATTGTATGTCTGTTCTTTTCACAAACCACATATGGATCCACCAATGTCATTGCATGTTTCGTCTTTTCACAAACCACATAAGGATCCACCAGTGTCATTGGATGTGTGTTGTTTTCATAAACAACATGAGCATGTGTGTTCTTTTCACAAACCACATATGGATCCACTGGAGTCATTGCATGTGTGTTATTTTCATGAACCACATATGGATCCACCTGAGTCATTGCATGTGTGTTCTTTTCATGAACCACAGCTAGAGTCATTGCATGTTTGTTCTTTTCACAAACCATAGCCAGAGTCATTGGATGTGTTTTATTTTCATGAACCACAACCAGAGCTAGTGAATGTCTATTCTTTTCATAAACCACATGAGCATGTGTGTTCTTTTCATAATCCACTTATGGATCCACCAATGTCACTGCATGTGTGTTCTTTTCATGAACCACAACTAGAGTCAGTGAATGTCTCTTTTGATTTCACAAATCACATATGGATCCACTAAAGTCAATTGCATGCCTGTTCTTTTCATAAACCACATGGATCCACCAGTGTCATTGAAATGTGTGTTATTTTCATATACCATAGCTAGAGTCATTCGATGTGTGTTCTTTTCATAAACCACAACTAGAGTCAGTGAATGTATGCTCTTTCACAAACCACACATGGATCCACCAGAGTCATTGCATGCATGTTGTTTTCACAACCCACAGCTAGAGTCATTGAATGTATGTTCTTTTCATAGACCACATATGGATCCACTAGAGTCATCGCATGTGTGTTCTTTTCACAAACCACATATGGATCCACCAGTGTCATTGCATGTGTGTTCTTTACATTAACCACAACTAGAGACATTTCATGTGTGTTCGTTTCACAAACCACAAAAGGATCCACCAGAGTCATTGCATGTGTGTTCTTTTAACAAACCACATATGGATCCACCAGTGTCATTGCATGTGTGTTCTTCTCATAAACCACATATGGATCCACCAGTGTCATTGCATGTGTGTTCTTTTAATGAACCACAGCTAGAGTCAGTGAATGTCTGTTCTTTCACAAACCACACATGGATCCACTAGAGTTATTGCATGTGTGTTCTTTTAACAAACCACGTATGGATCCACCAGTGTCATTGCATGTGTGTTATTTTAACAAACCACATATGGATCCACCAGTTTCATTGCATGCGTGTTCTTCACATAAACCACATATGGATCTACCAGTGTCATTGCATGTGTGTTCTTTTAATGAACCACAACTAGATTCAGTGAATGTCCGCACTTTCACAAACTACACATGGATCCACCAGAGTCACTAAATGTCTGTTCTTTTCATAAACCAAAGTTAGAGTCATTGCATGCATGTATGGATCCACTAGAGTCACTGCATGGGTGTTATTTTCACAAGCCACATATGGATCCACCAGTGTCATTGCATGTGTGTTCTTTTCATTAACCAGAACTAGAGTCATTTCATGTGTGTTCTTTGCACAAACCACAAATGGATCCACCTTAGTCATTGCATGTGTGTTCTTTTAACAAACCACATATGGATCCACCAGTGTCATTGCATGTGTGTTCTTCTCATAAACCACATATGGATCCACCAGTGTCATTGCATGTGTGTTCTTTTAATGAACCACAACTAGAGTCAGTGAATGTCTGTTCTTTCACAAACCACACATGGATCCACCAGAGTCATTGCATGTCTGTTCATTTCATAAATCACAATTAGAGTCATTACATGACTGTTCTTTTCACAAACCAAGTAAGCATCCACTAGAGTCATTGTATGTGTGTTCTTTTCACAAACCACATATGGATCCACCAATGTCATTGCATGCGTATTCTTTTCACAAACCACATAAAGATCCACTAGTGTCAATGGATGTGTGTTCTTTTCATAAACAGCATGAGCATGTGTGTTATTTTCACAAACCACATATGGATCCACTAGAGTCATTGCATGTGTGTTACTTTAATGAACCACATATGGATCCACCCGAGTCATTGCATGTGTGTTCTTTTCATGAACCACAGCTAGAGTCATTGCATGTCTGTTCTTTTGACAAACCATAGCTAGAGTCATTGGATGTGTGTTTTTTTCATGAACCACAACTAGAGTCAGTGAATGTATGTTCTTTTAATAAACCACATGAGCATGTGTGTTCTTTTCACAATCCACATAAGGATCCACAAGTGTCATTGCATGTGTGTTCTTTTCATGAACCACAACTAGAGTCCGCGAATGTCTCTTCTTTTCACAAACCACATATGGATCCACCAGAGTCAATTGCATGCATGTTCTTTTCATAAACCACATGGATCCACCAATGTTATTGAAATGTGTGTTATTTTCATAAACCATATCTAGAGTCATTGGATGTGTGTTCTTTTCATGAACCACAACTAGAGTAAGTGAATGTCTATCCTTTTCATAAACAACATGAGAATGTGTGTACTTTTCACAAACCACATATGGATCCACTAGTGTCATTGCATGTGTGTTCTTTTCATGAACCACAACTAGAGTCAATGAATGTATGTTCTTTCACAAACCACACATGGATCCACCAGAGTCATTGGATGCATGTTCTTTTTATAACCCATAGCTAGAGTCATTGAATGTCTGTTCTTTTCATAGACCACATATGGATCCACCAGAGTCATTGCATGTGTATTCCTTTCACAAAACACATATGGATCCACCAATGTCATTGCATGTGTGTTCTTTTCATTAGCCACAGCTAGAGTCATTTCATGTGTGTTCTTTTCATAAACCACATATGTATCCACTAGAGTCATTGCATGTGTGTTCTTTTCACAAACCACACATGGATCCACAGGAGTCATTGCATGCATGTTCTTTTCACAACCCACAGCTACAGTCATTGAATGTCTGTTCTTTTCATAGACCACATATGGATCCACCAGAGTCATTGCATGTGTGTTCTTTTCACAAACCACATATGGATCCACCAGTGTCATTGCATGTGTGTTCTTTTAATGAACCACAGCTAGAGTCAGTGAATGTCTATTCTTTCACAAACCACACAGGGATCCACCAGAGTTATTGCATGTGTGTTCTTTTCATTAACCCCAACTAGAGTCATTTCATGTGTGTATTCTTTACACAAACCACATATGGATCCACCAGAGTCATTGCATGTGTGTTCTTTTCACAAACCACATATGGATCCACTAGTGTCATTGCATGTGTGTTCTTTTCATTAACCACAACTAGGGTCATTTCATGTCTGTTCGTTTCACAAACCCCAAATGGATCCACCAGATTCATTGCATGTGTGTTCTTTTAACAAACCACATATGGATCCACCAGTGTCATTGCATGTGTGTTCTTCTCATAAACCACATATCGATCCACCAGTGTCATTGCATGTGTGTTCTTTTAATGAACCACAGCTAGATTCAGTGAATGTCTGTTCTTTCACAAACCACACATGGATCCACCAGAGTTATTGCATGTGTGTTCTTTTAACAAACCACATATGGATCCACCAATGTCATTGCATGTGTGTTATTTTAAAAAACCACATAGGGATCCACCAGTTTCATTGCATGCGTGTTCTTCACATAAACCACATATGAATCCACCAGTGTCATTGCATGTGTGTTCTTTTAATGAACCACGGCTAGATTCAGTGAATGTCTGCACTTCCACAAACCACACATGCATCCACCAGAGTCACTAAATGTCTTTTATTTTCATAAACCACACTTAGAGTCATTGCATGCATGTTCTTTCAATAGACCACATATGGATCCACCGGAGTCACTGCATGTGTATTCTTTTCACAAACCACATATGGATCCACCAGTGTCATTGTATGTGTGTTCTTTTCATTAACCACAACTAGAGTCATTTCATGTGTGTTCTTTGCACAAACCACAAATGGATCCACCTTAGTCATTGCATGTGTGTTCTTTTAACAAACCACATATGGATCCACCAGTGTCATTGCATGTGTGTTCTTCCCATAAACCACATATGGATTCACAAGTGTCATTGCATGTGTGTTCTTTTGATGAACCACAGCTAGAGTCAGTGAATGTCTGTTCTTTCACAAACCACACATGGATCCACCAGAGTCATTGCATGTCTGTTCTTTTCATAAATCACAGTTAGAGTCATTACATGACTGTTCTTTTCACAAACCACATAAGGATCCACTAGAGTCATTATATGTTGTTCTTTTCACAAACCATATATGGATCCACCAATATTATTGCATGTGTATTCTTTTCACAAACCACATAAGGATCCACCAGTATCAATGGATGTGTGTTCTTTTCATAAACAACATGAGCATGGGTGTTCTTTTCACAAACCACATCTGGATCCACCAGAGTCATTGCATGTGTGTTATTTTCAGGAACCACATATGGATCCACCCGAGTCATTGGATGTGTGTTCTTTTCGTGAACCACAGCTAGAGTCATTGCATGTCTGTTCTTTTCACAAACCATAGCTAGAGTCATTGGATGTGTGTTCTTTTCATAAACCACAACTAGAGTCAGTGAATGTTTGTTCTTTTAATAAACCACATGAGCATGCGTGTTCTTTTCACAATCCACATAAGGATCCACAAGTGTCATTGCATGTGTGTTCTTTTCATGAACCACAACTAGAGTCAGCCAATGTCTCTTCTTTTCACAAACCACATATGGATCCACCAGAGTCAATTGCATGCGTGTTCTTTTCATAAACCACATGGATCCACCAATGTCATTGAAATGTGTGTTATTTTCATAAACCATATCTAGGGTCATTGGATGTGTGTTCTTTTCATGAACCACAACTAGAGTAAGTCAATGTCTATCCTTTTCATCAACCACATGAGCATGTGTGTACTTTTCAAAAACCACATATGGATCCACCAGTGTCATTGCATGTGTGTTCTTTTCATGAACCACAACTAGAGTCACTGAATGTCTGTTCTTTCACAAACCACACATGGATCCACCAGAGTCATTGGATGCATGTTCTTTTTATAACCCATAGCTAGAGTCATTGAATGTCTGTTCTTTTCATAGACCACATATGGATCCACCAGAGTTATTGCATGAGTATTCTTTTCACAACACACATATGGATCCACCAATGTCATTGCATGTGTGTTCTTTTCATTAACCACAGCTAGAGTCATTTCATGTGTGTTCTTTTCATAAACCACATATGTATCCACTAGAGTCATTGCATGTGTGTTCTTTTCACAAACCACATATGGATCCACCAGTGTCATTGCATGTGTGTTCTTTTAATGAACCACTGCTAGAGTCAGTGAATGTCTGTTCTTTCACAAACTACACATGGATCCACCAGAGTCATTGCATGTCTGTTCTTTTTATAAACCAAAGTTAGAGTCATTGCATGCATGTTCTTTTCCTAGACCACATATGGATCCACTAGAGTCACTGCATGTGTGTTATTTTCACAAACCACATATGGATCCACCAGTGTCATTGCATGTGTGTTCTTTTCATTAACCACAACTAGAGTCATTTCATGTGTGTTCTTTGCACAAACCACAAATGGATCCATCTTAGTCATTGCATGTGTGTTCTTTTAACAAACCACATATGGATCCACCAGTGTCATTGCATGTGTGTTCTTCTCATAAACCACATATGGATCCACCAGTGTCATTGCATGTGTGTTCTTTTAATGAACCACAGCTAGAGTCAGTGAATGTTTGTTCTTTCACAAACCACCCATGGATCCACCAGAGTGGTTGCATGCATATTCTTTTCATAAACCACAGTTAGAGTCATTACATGCCTGTTCTTTTCACAAACCACATAAGGATCCACTAGAGTCATTGTATGTGTTTTCTTTTCACAAACCACGTATGGATCCACCAATTTCATTTCATGTGTCTTCTTTTCACAAACCACATAAGGATCCACCAGTGTCATTGGATGTGTGTTGTTTTCATAAACAACATGAGCATGTGTGTTCTTTTCACAAACCACATATGGATCCACTAGAGTCATTGCATGTGTGTTATTTTCATGAACCACATATGGATCCACCAGACATTGCATGTGTGTTCTTTTCATGAACCACAACTAGAGTCATTGCATTTTGTTCTTTTCACAAACCATAGCCAGAGTCATTGGATGTGTATTCTTTTGATGAACCACAACTAGAGTCAGTGAAGGTCTGTTCTTTTCATAAACCACATGATCATGTGTGTTCTTTTCACAATCCACATATGGATCCACCAGGGTCATTGCATGTGTGTTGTTTTCATGAACCACGACTAGAATCACTGAATGTCTCTTATTTTCACAAACCACATATGGATCCACCAGAGTCAATTGCATGCATGTTCTTTTCATAAACCACAAGGATCCACCAGTGTCATTGAAATGTGTGTTATTTTGATAAACTATATCTAGTGTCATTGGATGTGTGTTCCTTTCATGAACCACAACTAGAATCAGTGAATTTTTTCCTTTTCATAAACCACATGAGCATGTGTGTTCTTTTCACAAACCACATATGGATCCACAAGTGTCATTGCATGTGTGTTCTTTTCATGAACCACAATTAGAGTCAGTGAATGTCTGTTCTTTCACAAACCACACATGGATCCACCAGAGTCATTGGATGCCTGTTCTTTTCATAACCCATAGCTAGAGTCATTGAATGTCTGCTCTTTTGATAGACCACATATGGATCCACCAGAGTCATTGCACGTGTATTCTTTTCACAAACCACATATGGATCCACCGGTGTCATTGCATGTCTGTTCTTTTCATTAACCACATCTAGAGTCATTTCATGTGTGTTCTTTTCATAAACCACATATGTATCAACTAGAGTCATTGTATGTGTGTTCTTTTCACAAATCACATATGGATCCACACGTGTCATTGAAATGTGTGTTCTTTTCATTAACTACAGCTAGAGTCATTGCATGTATGTTCTTTTCACAAACCACATAAGGATTCACTAGAGTCATTGTATGTGTGTTCTTTTCACAAACCACATATGGATCCACCAATGTCATTGCATGTGTATTCTTTTCACAAACCACGTATGGATCCACTAGAGTCATTGTATGTGTGTTCTTTTCATGAACCACATATGGAACCACCAGAGTCATTGCATGTGTGTTATTTTCATGAACCACAACCAGAGTCATTGCATGTCTGTTATTTTCACAAACCATAGCTAGAGTCATTGGATGTGTGTTCTTTTCATCCACCACAACTAGAGTCAGTGAATGTCTGTTCTTTTAATAAACCACATGAGCATGTATTTTCTTTTCACAATCCACATATGGATCCACCAGTGTCATTGGATGTGTGTTCTTTTCATGAACCACAACTAGAGTTAGTGAATGTCTGTTCTTTTCACAAACCACACAAAGATCCACCAGAGTCATTGCATGCCTGTTCTTTTCATAAACCACAGCTAGAGTCATTGCATGTCTGTTCTTTTCATGAACCACATATGGATCCACCAGACTCATTACATGTGTGTTCTTTTCTTGAACCACGGCTAGAGTCATTGGATGTCTATTCTTTTCACAAACCATAGCTAGAGTCATTGGATGTGTGTTCTTTTCATGAACCACAACTAGAGTTATTGAATGTATATTCTTTTCATAAACCACATGAGTATGTGTGTTCTTTTCACAATCCACATATGGATGCACCAGCGTCATTGCATGTGTGTTCTTTTCATGAACCACAACTAGAGTCAGTCAATGTCTCTTCATTTCACAAACCACATATGGATCCCCTAGAGTCAATTGCATGCCTGTTCTTTTCATAAACCACATGGATCCACCAGTGTCATTGAAATGTGTGTTATTTTGATAAACCATAGCTAGAGTCATTGGATGTGTGTTCTTTTCATAAACCACAACTAGAGTCAGGGAATGTCTGTTCTTTCACAAACCACTCATGGATCCACCAGAGTCATTGCATGCATGTTCTTTTCATAACCCACAGCTAGAGTCATTGAATGTCTATTCTTTTCATAGACCACATATGGATCCACCAGAGTCAGTGCATGTCTGTTCATTTCACAAACCACATATGGATCCACCAGTGTCATTGCATGTGTGTTCTTTTAAATTAACCACAGCTAGAGTCATTTCATGTATGTTGTTTTCATAAACCACATATGTATCAACTAGAGTCTTTGCTTGTGTGTTCTTTTAACAAATCACATATGGATCCACCAGGGCCATTGAAATGTGTGTTCTTTTCATTAACTATAGCTAGAGTCATTGCATGCATGTTCTTTTCACAAACCACATATGGATCCACGAGAGTCATTGCATGTGGGTTCTTTTAACAAACCACATATGGATCCACCAGTGTCATTGCATGTGTGTTCTTCTCATAAACAACATATGGATCCACCAGTGTGATTGCATGTGTGTTCTTTTGATGAACCACAACTAGAGTCAGTGAATGTCTCGTCATTTCACAAACCACATATGGATCCACTAGAGTCAATTGCATGCCTGCTCTTTTGATAAACCACATGGATCCACCAGTGTCATTGAAATGTGTGTTATTTTCATAAAACATAGCTAGAGTCATTGGATGTGTGTTCTTTTCATAAACCACAACTAGAGTCAGTGAATGTATGTTCTTTCACAAACCACTCATGGATCCACCAGAGTCATTGCATGCATGTTCTTTTCATAACCCACAGCTAGAGTTCATAGACCATATATGGATCCACTAGAGTCATTGCATGTGTGTTCATTTCACAAACCATATATGGATTGACCAGTGTCATTGCATGTTTGTTCTTTTCATTAACCACAACTAGAGTCATTTCATGTGTGTTCTTTTCACAAGCCACAAATGGATCCACCAGAGGCATTGCTTGTGTGTTCTTTTAACTAACCACATATGGATCCACCAATGTCATTGCATGTGTGTTCTTCTCATAAACCACATATGGACCCACTAGTGTCATTGGATGTGTGTTTTTTTAATGAACCACAGCTAGAGTCAGTGAATGTATGTTCTTTCCAAAACCACACATGGATCCACCAGAGTTATTGCATGTCTGTTCTTTTCATAAACCACAGTTAGAGTCAATGCATGCCTATTCTTTTCACAAACCATATAAGGATCCACTAGAGTCATTATATGTATGTTGTTTTCACAAACCACATATGGATCCACCAATGTCATTCCATGTGTATTCTTTTCACAAACCACACAAGGATCCACCAGTGTCATTGGAAGTGTGTTCTTTTCATAAACTACATGAGCATGTGTGTTCTTTTCGCAAAGCACATATGGATCCACTAGAGTCATTGCATGTGTGTTATTTTCATGAACCACATATGGATCCACCCGAGTCATTGCATGTGTGTTCTTTTCATGAACCACAGCTAGAGTCATTGCATGTCTGTTATTTTTACAAACCATAGCTATAGTCATTGGATGTGTGTTCTTTTCATGAACCACAACTAGAGTTAGTGAATGTCTGTTCTTTTAATAAACCACACGAGCATGTGCGTTCTTTTCACAATTCACATAAGGATCCACAAGTGTCATCGAATGTCTGTTCTTTTCATAAACCACAACTAGAGTCAGTGAATGTCTCTTCTTTTCACAAACCACATATGGATCCATCAGAGTCAATTGCATGCATGTTCTTTTCATAAACCAGATGGATCCACCAATGTCATTGAAATGTGTGTTATTTTCATAAACCATATCTAGAGTCATTGGATGTGTGTTCTTTTCATGAACCACAACTAGAGTAAGTGAATGTCTATCCTTTTCATAAACCACATGAGCATGTGTGTACTTTTCACAAACCACATGTGGATCCACCAGTGTCATTGCATGTGTGTTCTTTTCATGAAAGACAACTAGAGTCAGTGAATGTCTGTTCTTTCACAAACCACACATGGATCCACCAGAGTCATTGGGTGCCTGTTCTTTTCATAACCAATAGCTAGAGTCATTGGATGTTTGTTATTTTCATAGACCACATATGGATCCACCAGAGTCATTGCATGTGTATTCTTTTCACAAACCACATATGGATCCACCAGTGTCATTGCAGGTGTGTTCTTTTCATTAACCACAGCTAGAGTCATTTCATGTGTGTTCTTTTCATAAACCACATATGTATCCACTAGAGTCATTGCATGTGTGTTCTTTTCACAAACCACATATGGATCCACCAGTGTCATTGAAATGTGTGTTCTTTTCATTAACTACAGCTAGAGTCATTCCATCAACAATAACGTCACCTGCCTTATGGCGAGAGGGTCGGAGTTATCATCTTCTATCTCTTCATTTCCTAAGACTAATATAAATATGGATATGGATTATCATACTAGTCTTAAGATAAAAGAAGAAGTTATTACATTGGACACCTTTTTCACTAACTTGCAAGGTGAAGAAAAACTTCATTTTGATGCTCTTATGAGTCAACTTACCCAATCCAAAGATCTTCTAGAACAAAAGGCAGAATTGAAAGAGAAGATGCCTTGGAGATAGCCTCCTTGAAGAATGCCTTGGAAGAAGAAGAGGAAGATCGAATATCCTTGGAAGAGAGACTCGAGTCAATTGAGGAGTCCCATGAAGAGGTTGTTTCTCAGCACATCAAAGAACGTGACAACGCTTTTGCTAAGGTAAAGAAACAAAAAAAAGGAAAAGATTGATTTGGGGCTGCTCATGCTAGACTCTTGGAGAAGTTTGAGAAACTTGACATTGCTCACAAGGCTTTGAAGAGTGAACATTCCACTCTAAATGAGTCTCATGATCAGCTTCAAACTCCATTGAAGAAATATGATATGCCTAGCACCTCCACACCATCTTGTGGACAAGAACTTGCAAAGGGATCTCAACACAAAGGTAAAGAAGTTCTAGATGAGATACTTAGCAAGCAAAGGACAAACAATGGAAAGGAGGGTCTTGTTATATTCCCAAGACAAACAACAAGAACAAGAAGAAGAAGAAGAAGAAGAAGAAGAAGAATAAGAAGAAGAGCAAGACTTCTCAACCAAAGAATAGCACCACCACTAATGACATGTCTTATGATGGTTTTGCAGGGGCTAACAATCCTAACTATGAGTTATATTGTGATTATTATGGTATGTTTATGCTAGTTATATAGGTCCTTTTGATTGTTACATTCCTTGGTCTATTTGGGTCCCCAAGACCCTTGTCACTAACATGAGAGGACCCATTAAAAATGGGTACCTAAAACCAAGAAGTAACTTTCTTGCAGGGCTATGCTTCCGGTGGGTCTAAATGGGTACTCGATAGCGGGTGCACAAGTAACATGACCGGAAGCAAGGCGATCATCACGGACATGCAGCCAAATCATGATCATATAACCGTCTCCTATGGTGACAAGTCAAAAGCTGAGGTGGGTCTCGGCAAAATTGTGGTTGCTCACGATATCTCTCTTGTGGATGTCATGCTTGTTGAGACCCTCGGTTACAATTTACTTTCCGTTCGCGCCCTTGGTAAGATGGGCTTTGCAGTTTTTTATGCTGATTTGGTGGTACTCTTGTGGAGCAAGTCTATAAAAGTCGCTTCCGTGGGATATGTCGAAAATGACCTGTACGTGGTGGAATTTTCGGGGAAAACCACTACAGGCCCGATGTGTTTTTTCGGAAAGGCTGACGTGGGTTGGTTATGGCATCGCCGACTAGCCCATGTCAATATGAGAACTTTGCAAAGTCTCCACAAGGGTGGCCACATCCTTGGACTAAAAGAAATTGTTTCCTTTGCCAAAGATCATGTTTGTAGGGCTTGTGTTGAAGGGAAAATGCATGACTCTCCTCATCGAAGGAAGACTATTATTTCGTCAAAGAGGATCTTGGAGCTCCTTCATGTGGACCTCTTTGGTCCTCCATCACATGCAAGCCTCGGTGGGAAGAAGTACTGCCTTGTGATTGTTGATGATTACCTTTTGTGTCAAGCCTAAAAGTGAAAAAGCATTAAAATTTGAAGTAGCACCTATTCACCCCCCCTCTAGGTGCCCATACGATCCATTTCAAGTGGGGTAAATACGCCCAGCTCCAGCAATATGCAGGTAATAAACACCACCTCTCCTAGTGAGCATTCCACAAGCCCTCAAGGTGGAGAAACCAACACGCGTCTCACCTAGTACGGGTTGCAACTCACCTAGATCGATGTCTAGGGCAATGGCAAGCACGGTGATGACGCCTCCTCCTGTGATTGGCCCTTGGCTTTGGGGGGCTTGCTGCTCCAGGTAGTGAACAAGGATGGCGCCCAAGTTGAGTGACAAGTTGCAGTTGATGTAAGCAGCATTTGCGAGGACTAGGAGGTCCTCCTCGTTGAGTCTCGTGAACTCATTACGTGCCTGCAAGGTGTTAGCAATAACATAGAACAAATAGAGAATTGCAGGATGTTGAATATTCTTCCCCTTGTTCACTCTACTAGTGAAGCTCATTCCATTATAGTATTGATCGGGGGAAGGAATTAAGCTAGTAAAGGATGTGCCTAAAGCATGAACATCATTGTTTGGAAATTAAAGCATATACACTATTCATCTAATGTTAAAGTGTATTGTTGTTTATCGGACGGAAAGAAATAGTATCCTCTCCTTACCATAGTTTAACGGTGCTTTGCAACAAACTTAGTGTAGCATCCCAATTGTCTAACAATGGTAATGCTACTTGGTCTAGTAATATAATGGCTACTTCCTACATATAATTGTTGAATCATAATTATGTCATGCTCATGTCATCATGCCACCTTGCATTTGAGCATCATATGAAACCCTTTTGATTTGGTTCTTCTCTCATATGCATTATTAATTGTATTTGGCTCTTGATATATTGTATTTGAATCTTGATAAATGCTTGATGCCCCAGTTGAGTTGGGGGCATATCTTTTATTCCACTCCACCACCTTTCTTTGTCACCACCTTATAACTCCACCATCCTTTTTACTCATGAGCTATTCTTTTTCTTTTGGGCTTTTAATCTAGCTCATGTGGGTTGGGATGGATCCAATTATCTTTTTCTATAGCTTGGCCTTACTCCATATTTGGGAATGCCCATGTATAATGCCATGCCCATTTACTTTGTTTTCACAAAATAAAACATGGCAATTAATACTTTGCATGGGCCATGCAAACACCATCTCACTTCTTTTCTTTTGGTTGCCCTTGGTTTTTGGAGTGGATCTTACCTTGTGAGTTTGTTCTCTCTTCCTCTCACCATCCACCTCATTACCCTCAACACCCATGCCATGCATGATCATGGGGATATCATCCACACCTTTTCTCCTTTGCACATGATCATGCCACATTAAAGAAAACCCTACACCACCTCTCCTCTCTTCTCAATCTCCATGCCATCACCCATACTTGTGGGATCTTAGGAGCATCCTAAACTAAACCATAACCCCTTTTCTAACCCCTCTCTCTCTCTCTAAACCTAGCTCTAGTCCAACCCTACCTTACCCTAACACTCACCTCTCTCACTCTTTCTCTCTCTCTCTACCATGCTGGCCCCACCCCAGCTACCCTCCTACCCCAACCCTAGCAACAGCCCTAATCCGAGCCACTACTCCCTCCTAACCAAGCTCTACCCAAGCCTCACTCTCTCTTTTCTCTTCCTTTCTCTATGCCATGCTGGCCCCAGCCGCACCTGTCCCGCCTTGCCCTCGCCGTCCCCACCTGCCAGCCTACCCTGCCTGGCTTGGCAACCCACGGCAAGCACGTGAGGCAGAGGGAGAAAAAGGGGCCGAGCCACCTTTCCACCGTCTACCCCACGGCCTCACCCTCCTACCCCGTCCCTATCCTCTCCTCTGTCCTAGCTTTGTTCCAGATCTACCAGCGCGCGTGCCCTTCCTCCCCTCTCCTCCCCAGCTACTCCGTACCCCTCCTTCTCCAACTCCGTCCGCCAATCACCGCCAGCACCACCGCAGACTCCTCGTTCCAGCCGGCGTGCGTGACGTGGAGGTGATCAAGGAGGCCGAGGGGGATCTTCTGCGTAGCCCCGTACGCACTAGCGAGGAGGAGGAGCCCCACAACTTCCGCAGCACGTCGACACCCACCGAAACCCTAGCGCCGCCGTCCGCCAGCCTCGTCGCCGATCTGCTGCTCCCCACTCCGATCCGAGCCCTCCGGCAAGCCCGCGGTGAGTTCCTCTTCCGCCTAGACACCCTCGGCCTCGCCGTGAAACCCTAGCCGCGTCAGGCGTTTCGCCGGGCACTCTCCGTGTGCTGTAGGCCACTGGTGTCTACCGCCTCTGCACCGCGCCATGCCTCACCTAGCCGTTCTACCCCCTCCTGTCAACACCCACAGCCTACCGCAGTGGCTGCCGCCGCCGAGCGTGAGACCCAGGTCCCTGGATCGAATCATCACCGTGCCGCGCGCCCGCTGTCGCCGTGCGTGCCTTCAGTTTCGTCAGAAACGCGTAGAAGAAAAACAGTGCCGCCGCGCACTTTGCGAAAAACCCCCCAGCTTTTTAATCTGCTCAACCCGCGCCCCCTCGAGACCCCACCTGTCTATGCCTGTGGAGTTTTACAAAAAGAGACCTGGCTTTTGTAAACATTAACCCGCGCTCCACCCTAACCCCACCTGTCAGCCTCGGTTGCAAACTCACGAGGAGGCCCCCGGGTTTTCTGTTTCTCAACCCGCTGTCCACTGTGCCGTGCCTGGCCCGCCTCTGTCATGTGGGCTTGCGGTGCAGCAGGTCCCATCTGTCTGTGGCTAGGGCTAGCTGCGGCTGGGTAGCAAAAGCCGGCCGGTTTATATGTTTTAATAAAACAATTTCTGTAAATGTTTAATTCAAATTTAAATCAGATTTTAAATAACTTTTAAATTATAAATCCAAATAATACAAATGATATATGTTTTTGAATCAGAAAAAATGTGAGGAATTCAAATATGCCATTCAAAATATTATTTGAGCAATTTAAAATTTCGAGATGATTAAAATTACAAATAAAATGCCCTTTTCCAATTAAATTAATAACTTTGAATCTATAACTCCAAATTTGACAAATAATATGTCTAAATCGATCAGCTCGACGAGCCCGTTCTATCTATGCATTCCTTGTTCTAATTTGAAGCATGCATCATGCCATATTTAAAAATCCGAACTGTTTCTGATAATAAAACTTGGCTAAATAGTTAATAAAATGCTTTATTCTTGTACCACACCTCACCCTTGCCATGCTACTTTCATGCCATGTAAATTGTGCATCATTCATCATGGAATGCTTGTTTTCTTGTCGCATTTTAATTCCTATGCTTGTGCACTTTATTTATGTTGGCCCTTGTTTCTTTGGTTCTTCTTCGAATAGACGCCCAGCAGGAGAATTACCAGGAATCACAGGAGTTCTACCTGGATCTATCTCTCGCTTCAACTGAGCTGCCAGGCAAGCACTACCACATGCTTGCATACATATAGTACCTATTGCCTCTATCTTATTCTTGCATCATTGAGTCGCGATTGCATTAAATTGAATCCCAAGTACTGCATAGCCTTTACTTTTAAACCCCACCGAAGCTAGTTCCTCCATCCCATGAGCCATTACTACAGGAGTTGTTTGAGCCATGCGAGTCGTAGAAAAGCATGTGTAGGGTATGTGAGCGTCTGATGGATAATGAGGTACCTAAACAACTTAACCTGAGTAGTAATGGGATAACTAATGAAAGAGGCACCGGTGAGCAATATCTGCTATTTGTTTTTTCATGCTCACTTGTGTCCCGTAGGACCCCGAGTACTTGATTCCTGTTCCTTGACTATTCGCACTATCCACATCCAGGAGGCCTTATGGACCCCCCTGAGCCCGAGCTTGACTCATTCTTATTTTTGGGGCCACAATTCGTTTGGGGCTTTATTACTATCCTGTACTTATGCCATGTTACTGCTTTATTTAAGATTGTGCGAGGAGCACCTGTACTGTTTTGGATCGTGACACGTTTTCACTGTATCGACAAGCCCAGTCACATTTTCGGGTTCCCAGTCGTTTACCGCCATCCACACAAACCTTGAGTCCATCTCCGAGTCAGCTAGCTTCGTTGCGGGTAGCTTAATGGGGTGGCCCCCTGAAATATTACTGAATCCAGTGATCGCTTTGTCGTGAATGCCTCGTTGGGTTTTGAGTTGGTTTTTCTGAGGTTGATCGAGTGTGTGTTTCTATTCGTGCGCCCCTGTAGGGTAAATCTTTCTGAAAGCCGTGTCCACGGTTATGGACGACTTGGAGCACAGTTTCTCGATCATAGACAAGTCTAATTAAAGTACCGCTTTTAAATTGACTAAGTACCTGACTAGTAAATAGTGCAATACTCATGGAATGGTTAATAAAACTGCCAACGGATGGGGGTTGTTCGTTTGCTTCCTCGTTGGTAAGCGGGGAGGAGGATGGATCTGTTAATTATACTGTTACAACTGTTGTTCTTAATTCGCGGACATCCGTCTATCCTTGGTTAGGCGGATGGTTAGTGAGTATCTATAGAATTGTTAGATATTATCTTTTGCTGCAATTGCGTCACCCCAGGTTGTAACCCCTTTAGTGGCATAAAGACTTGCTGAGTACCCCTAGGGTCTCACACGATAAATTGTTTGATTCAGATGAACAGGTGTACTCGCAAGATGGATACTGGGTGGAAGAGACGGATGATGTTGGCAACGATCACTCAGTGTAGAGATTCCGGGAAGGGGGATCCGTGAGATCTGTGGGCAGGATGTGTTTATTTATGTGGCATCTTATGCCGATTTGCTTCTTGTCCGTACTCGGATCTTATTTTCCGCTTCCGCCTGATACTTTGATGTTTGATGTATGAGGAGCTATCCTAAAATATTATCTCTATCTAGGATATTTGGATCTTGCCGTATGGCGTTGCAATATTTCTATTTCTTTTAGATGGAATGGCTCTGAGGACTGTTGTATGTGGCTTGCATACATACTCACTTGTGTATGTAGTTGATCCCTTCGCCTGCCGATTACGCCGCTCGTTCTTGTCCTGATGTTCTGAAAGTGGTTAGGACGGCCGAAATGTCTACCATGAGCGGCCCCGGGCCCCACTGTACTATTTTAACCACTTTCGCTCATCCAGGCATGCAACTAAGAGCATAATTCACCGAGGTAGTTACAATTGGTATCAGAGCCATCCCGCCCTTTAGGGTCTCAACCAAAATGGTCGTTGCCAGCCTAGCAAATATTTTTGGTAGTTATGTATACTAGGGAAAAACAAAACGTGAGAGTAGGACTGCTTCCATTTTTCTTCTTACCCACCCACCCACCCTTTTCTGGTAAGGAAGTGTAACGTTTTCAATCCTCTTCTAAAAATTCAAACTAGGATTCACGTGTTCTGGGTTCCGTAGTACCATAGGTTGTGTGTGTGTGTGTGTGTTTGTGTGTGAATTCCTTGTCTATCTGTTGCATCCAACTGTTATCTCTATCTGCCTTTTGGTTATCAACTGTTGGTACATTCCATACCGACAGGCCTTTGTAAACCGACGCGATCTATCTGATTCGTTGTATACCGATGTGATCTATCTTACTCTTTGTTATCCGACGTTATCTTGTCGGGGTGTTCTTTTCGTAGTTACTAATCTTTAGGTTCATCTTAAGAAGAAGGTGTTGGGATATGTGTTTTACTGATTCATGTGCGGAGTAATGATTTGAGTGCGGGATGGAGTCGCGACCATACCACTACTTTTATCATTTGCTCTTGTATGTTGAACTAGTATAGTTACTAATCTTGATTCGTGAAGTGGTTTTGCGCATATAGTGGTATTTTAATGCCGAAATTTGCGGAAATTTTTTCTTTGTTAGCTTGTGTACCACACTCCTTGTTCAGTCGTGTGCGTTATGCTTAATATCTTCTAGGTGTCTTGAACTTTGTTGATATTTTAATATCATCTCATTGAATTGTATCCTTTAATCTTGGTTAATTCCATTTTGGTACTATTTTGGATTATTATCATTCTCCATCATAGTACTGACTTGTGTTTTATATCAATCACAGGATGGCACCACCACACCGTTCTGAGGAGGACATACCACCTGAACTGGGGGCTGCTTTGGCAAGTATTGCAAATGCTTTGGGCACTATGCAGTAGAACCAGCAGCGCTTCGATGAAGCGTGAGGAGGAATGAGTTTGTTCCGCTACCTCCACCTCCCAAGCGAGGAGACATCAAGAGTTTTCTCAAGTTCAACCCACGCCAATTTGAGGTGTCTGATCAGCCACTTGATGCGGATGATTGGCTGCGTGAAGTGTCAAGGTTGCTGATGACTGCGGATGTTCCCGAGCAAGAATGGGTCAAATGTGCCACTCACCTTCTGGAGGGAGATGCAGCTCTGTGGTGGGAAAATTACCTCAAGGCAGACCTCTCTGGTTTTCAGCCTACTTGGGAGCAATTCACTGGGCTTTCAAAGAGCAATATCTGTCAGAAATTGTCATGGAAAGGATGAAGGAAGTGTTTCTCAACCTCAAGCAGGGCACTGACAATGTCAATACCTACATCAGAAACTTCATGAACCTTTCTCGGTATGGTGGCGATGAGATCTCTGATGACAAGAAAAAGAAAAAGAGGTTTAGGCAAGGCCTCAATGCATCCATCAAATATGATATCACTCATGCAAGGCCGGCGTCTTTTCTGGAACTCCAACACACAGCTCTATAGGAAGAAGCAAGTAGACAAGTGTTTGAGGAGTCAAAGAAACATAGCCGTGATGCAACAAGCTCTTCTACTAGGACAACTCCTTCTAAGCGTCGTGTCTGGGTTCCTAACACCCCACCGTCGCTCCCTGCTCCACCAAGACCGTCAAGCTACGCAGCAAGGCCACCAAACTCCTTCACTGCGGCTCCCAGGGGCTACAACCACAACTACCTAGAGCGCCTGACGGAGTCCCTGGCTACGTTGCTCCACGTCCACCTGGTGCTTGTTATACTTGTGGAAACACTGGGCATCAGGACTAGAATTGTCCAATGAACAACAAAGCTCTTCCACCACCACCTCCAAGACCTGCGGCAAGTTCTCCTATGGTTCGTGCACCTCCACCTCGGGCTCTCAACATCAACACCAAGCCTGGGTCTACGGTTGCTCGTGCCAACTGTGTCAACGCCGCTCAAGCTGAGCATGCACCTGGAGTTGTGATGGGTATGCTTCCTGTTAACTCAGTCCCTGCACGAGTTTTGTTTGATTCTGGTGCTTCGCATTCTTTTGTTTCTCACAAGTTTGCGCATGCGCATTCTTATGGTATGTTTATGCTAGTTATATAGGTCCTTTTGATTGTTACATTCCTTGGTCTATTTGGGTCCCCAAGACCCTTGTCACTAACATGAGAGGACCCATTAAAAATGGGTACCTAAAACCAAGAAGTAACTTTCTTGCAGGGCTATGCTTCCGGTGGGTCTAAATGGGTACTCGATAGCGGGTGCACAAGTAACATGACCGGAAGCAAGGCGATCATCACGGACATGCAGCCAAATCATGATCATATAACCGTCTCCTATGGTGACAAGTCAAAAGCTGAGGTGGGTCTCGGCAAAATTGTGGTTGCTCACGATATCTCTCTTGTGGATGTCATGCTTGTTGAGACCCTCGGTTACAATTTACTTTCCGTTCGCGCCCTTGGTAAGATGGGCTTTGCAGTTTTTTATGCTGATTTGGTGGTACTCTTGTGGAGCAAGTCTATAAAAGTCGCTTTCGTGGGATATGTCGAAAATGACCTGTACGTGGTGGAATTTTCGGGGAAAACCACTACAGGCCCGATGTGTTTTTTCGGAAAGGCTGACGTGGGTTGGTTATGGCATCGCCGACTAGCCCATGTCAATATGAGAACTTTGCAAAGTCTCCACAAGGGTGGCCACATCCTTGGACTAAAAGAAATTGTTTCCTTTGCCAAAGATCATGTTTGTAGGGCTTGTGTTGAAGGGAAAATGCATGACTCTCCTCATCGAAGGAAGACTATTATTTCGTCAAAGAGGATCTTGGAGCTCCTTCATGTGGACCTCTTTGGTCCTCCATCACATGCAAGCCTCGGTGGGAAGAAGTACTGCCTTGTGATTGTTGATGATTACCTTTTGTGTCAAGCCTAAAAGTGAAAAAGCATTAAAATTTGAAGTAGCACCTATTCACCCCCCCTCTAGGTGCCCATACGATCCATTTCAAGTGGGGTAAATACGCCCAGCTCCAGCAATATGCAGGTAATAAACACCACCTCTCCTAGTGAGCATTCCACAAGCCCTCAAGGTGGAGAAACCAACACGCATCTCACCTAGTACGGGTTGCAACTCACCTAGATCGATGTCTAGGGCAATGGCAAGCACGGTGATGACGCCTCCTCCTGTGATTGGCCCTTGGCTTTGGGGGGCTTGCTGCTCCAGGTAGTGAACAAGGATGGCGCCCAAGTTGAGTGACAAGTTGCAGTTGATGTAAGCAGCATTTGCGAGGACTAGGAGGTCCTCCTCGTTGAGTCTCGTGAACTCATTACGTGCCTGCAAGGTGTTAGCAATAACATAGAACAAATAGAGAATTGCAGGATGTTGAATATTCTTCCCCTTGTTCACTCTACTAGTGAAGCTCATTCCATTATAGTATTGATCGGGGGAAGGAATTAAGCTAGTAAAGGATGTGCCTAAAGCATGAACATCATTGTTTGGAAATTAAAGCATATACACTATTCATCTAATGTTAAAGTGTATTGTTGTTTATCAGACGGAAAGAAATAGTATCCTCTCCTTACCATAGTTTAACGGTGCTTTGCAACAAACTTAGTGTAGCATCCCAATTGTCTAACAATGGTAATGCTACTTGGTCGAGTAATATAATGGCTACTTCCTACATATAATTGTTGAATCATAATTATGCCATGCTCATGTCATCATGCCACCTTGCATTTGAGCATCATATGAAACCCTTTTGATTTGGTTCTTCTCTCATATGCATTATTAATTGTATTTGGCTCTTGATATATTGTATTTGAATCTTGATAAATGCTTGATGCCCCAGTTGAGTTGGGGGCATATCTTTTATTCCACTCCACCACCTTTCTTTGTCACCACCTTATAACTCCACCATCCTTTTTACTCATGAGCTATTCTTTTTCTTTTGGGCTTTTAATCTAGCTCATGTGGGTTGGGATGGATCCAATTATCTTTTTCTATAGCTTGGCCTTACTCCATATTTGGGAATGCCCATGTATAATGCCATGCCCATTTACTTTGTTTTCACAAAATAAAACATGGCAATTAATACTTTGCATGGGCCATGCAAACACCATCTCACTTCTTTTCTTTTGGTTGCCCTTGGTTTTTGGAGTGGATCTTACCTTGTGAGTTTGTTCTCTCTTCCTCTCACCATCTCCACCTCATTACCCTCAACACCCATGCCATGCATGATCATGGGGATATCATCCACACCTTTTCTCCTTTGCACATGATCATGCCACATTAAAGAAAACCCTACACCACCTCTCCTCTCTTCTCAATCTCCATGCCATCACCCATACTTGTGGGATCTTAGGAGCATCCTAAACTAAACCATAACCCCTTTTCTAACCCCTCTCTCTCTCTCTAAACCTATCTCTAGTCCAACCCTACCTTACCCTAGCACTCACCTCTCTCACTCTTTCTCTCTCTCTCTACCATGCTGGCCCCACCCCAGCTACCCTCCTACCCCAACCCTAGCAACAGCCCTAATCCGAGCCACTACTCCCTCCTAACCTAGCTCTACCCAAGCCTCACTCTCTCTTTTCTCTTCCTTTCTCTATGCCATGCTGGCCCCAGCCGCACCTGTCCCGCCTTGCCCTCGCCGTCCCCACCTGCCAGCCTACCCTGCCTGGCCTGGCAACCCACGGCAAGCACGTGAGGCAGAGGGAGAAAAAGCGGCCGAGCCACCTTTCCACCGTCTACCCCACGGCCTCACCCTCCTACCCCGTCCCTATCCTCTCCTCTGTCCTAGCTTTGTTCCAGATCTACCAGCGCGCGTGCCCTTCCTCCCCTCTCCTCCCCAGCTACTCCGTACCCCTCCTTCTCCAACTCCGTCCGCCAATCACCGCCAGCACCACCGCAGACTCCTCGTTCCAGCCGGCGTGCGCGACGTAGGAGGTGATCAAGGAGGCCGAGGGGGATCTTCTGCATAGCCCCGTACGCACTAGCGAGGAGGAGGAGCCCCACAACTTCCGCAGCACGTCGACACCCACCGAAACCCTAGCGCCGCCGTCCGCCAGCCTCGTCGCCGATCTGCTGCTCCCCACTCCGATCCGAGCCCTTCGGCAAGCCCGCGGTGAGTTCCTCTTCCGCCTAGACACCCTCGGCCTCGCCGTGAAACCCTAGCCGCGTCAGGCGTTTCGCCGGGCACTCTCCGTGTGCTGTCGGCCACTGGTGTCTACCGCCTCTGCACCGCGCCATGCCTCACCTAGCCGTTCTACCCCCTCCTGTCAACACCCACAGCCTACCACAGTGGCTGCCGCCGCCGAGCGTGAGACCCAGGTCCCTGGATCGAATCATCACCGTGCCGCGCGCCCGCTGTCGCTGTGCGTGCCTTCAGTTTCGTCAGAAACGCGTAGAAGAAAAACAGTGCCGCCGCGCACTTTGCGAAAAACCCCCCAGCTTTTTAATCTGCTCAACCCGCGCCCCCTCGAGACCCCACCTGTCTATGCCTGTGGAGTTTTACAAAAAGAGACCTGGCTTTTGTAAACATTAACCCGCGCTCCACCCTAACCCCACCTGTCAGCCTCGGTTGCAAACTCACGAGGAGGCCCCCGGGTTTTCTGTTTCTCAACCCGCCGTCCACTGTGCCGTGCCTGGCCCGCCTCTGTCATGTGGGCTTGCGGTGCAGCAGGTCCCATCTGTCTGTGGCTAGGGCTAGCTGCGGCTGGGTAGCAAAAGCCGGCCGGTTTATATGTTTTAATAAAACAATTTCTGTAAATGTTTAATTCAAATTTAAATCAGATTTTAAATAACTTTTAAATTATAAATCCAAATAATACAAATGATATATGTTTTTGAATCAGAAAAAATGTGAGGAATTCAAATATGCCATTCAAAATATTATTTGAGCAATTTAAAATTTCGAGATGATTAAAATTACAAATAAAATGCCCTTTTCCAATTAAATTAATAACTTTGAATCTATAACTCCAAATTTGACAAATAATATGTCTAAATCGATCAGCTCGACGAGCCCGTTCTATCTATGCATTCCTTGTTCTAATTTGAAGCATGCATCATGCCATATTTAAAAATCCGAACTGTTTCTGATAATAAAACTTGGCTAAATAGTTAATAAAATGCTTTATTCTTGTACCACACCTCACCCTTGCCATGCTACTTTCATGCCATGTAAATTGTGCATCATTCATCATGGAATGCTTGTTTTCTTGTCGCATTTTAATTCCTATGCTTGTGCACTTTATTTATGTTGGCCCTTGTTTCTTTGGTTCTTCTTCGAATAGACGCCCAGCAGGAGAATTACCAGGAATCACAGGAGTTCTACCCGGATCTATCTCTCGCTTCAACTGAGCTGCCAGGCAAGCACTACCACATGCTTGCATACATATAGTACCTATTGCCTCTATCTTATTCTTGCATCATTGAGTCGCGATTGCATTAAATTGAATCCCAAGTACTGCATAGCCTTTACTTTTAAACCCCACCGAAGCTAGTTCCTCCATCCCATGAGCCATTACTACAGGAGTTGTATGAGCCATGCGAGTCGTAGAAAAGCATGTGTAGGGTATGTGAGCGTCTGATGGATAATGAGGTACCTAAACAACTTAACCTGAGTAGTAATGGGATAACTAATGAAAGAGGCACCGGTGAGCAATATCTGCTATTTGTTTTTTCATGCTCACTTGTGTCCCGTAGGACCCCGAGTACTTGATTCCTGTTCCTTGACTATTCGCACTATCCACATCCAGGAGGCCTTATGGACCCCCCTGAGCCCGAGCTTGACTCATTCTTATTTTTGGGGCCACAATTCGTTTGGGGCTTTATTACTATCCTGTACTTATGCCATGTTACTGCTTTATTTAAGATTGTGCGAGGAGCACCTGTACTGTTTTGGATCGTGACACGTTTTCACTGTATCGACAAGCCCAGTCACATTTTCGGGTTCCCAGTCGTTTACCGCCATCCACACAAACCTTGAGTCCATCTCCGAGTCAGCTAGCTTCGTTGCGGGTAGCTTAATGGGGTGGCCCCCTGAAATATTACTGAATCCAGTGATCGCTTTGTCGTGAATGCCTCGTTGGGTTTTGAGTTGGTTTTTCTGAGGTTGATCGAGTGTGTGTTTCTATTCGTGCGCCCCTGTAGGGTAAATCTTTCTGAAAGCCGTGTCCGCGGTTATGGACGACTTGGAGCACAGTTTCTCGATCATAGACAAGTCTAATTAAAGTACCGCTTTTAAATTGACTAAGTACCTGACTAGTAAATAGTGCAATACTCATGGAATGGTTAATAAAACTGCCAACGGATGGGGGTTGTTCGTTTGCTTCCTCGTTGGTAAGCGGGGAGGAGGATGGATCTGTTAATTATACTGTTACAACTGTTGTTCTTAATTCGCGGACATCCGTCTATCCTTGGTTAGGCGGATGGTTAGCGAGTATCTATAGAATTGTTAGATATTATCTTTTGCTGCAATTGCGTCACCCCAGGTTGTAACCCCTTTAGTGGCATAAAGACTTGCTGAGTACCCCTAGGGTCTCACACGATAAATTGTTTGATTCAGATGAACAGGTGTACTCGCAAGATGGATACTGGGTGGAAGAGACGGATGATGTTGGCAACGATCACTCAGTGTAGAGATTCCGGGAAGGGGGATCCGTGAGATCTGTGGGCAGGATGTGTTTATTTATGTGGCATCTTATGCCGATTTGCTTCTTGTCCGTACTCGGATCTTATTTTCCGCTTCCGCCTGATACTTTGATGTTTGATGTATGAGGAGCTATCCTAAAATATTATCTCTATCTAGGATATTTGGATCTTGCCATATGGCGTTGCAATATTTCTATTTCTTTTAGATGGAATGGCTCTGAGGACTGTTGTACGTGGCTTGCATACATACTCACTTGTGTATGTAGTTGATCCCTTCGCCTGCCGATTACGCCGCTCGTTCTTGTCCTGATGTTCTGAAAGTGGTTAGGACGGCCGAAATGTCTACCATGAGCGGCCCCGGGCCCCACTGTACTATTTTAACCACTTTCGCTCATCCAGGCATGCAACTAAGAGCATAATTCACCGAGGTAGTTACAATTGGTATCAGAGCCATCCCGCCCTTTAGGGTCTCAACCAAAATGGTCGTTGCCAGCCTAGCAAATATTTTTGGTAGTTATGTATACTAGGGAAAAACAAAACGTGAGAGTAGGACTGCTTCCATTTTTCTTCTTACCCACCCACCCACCCTTTTCTGGTAAGGAAGTGTAACGTTTTCAATCCTCTTCTAAAAATTCAAACTAGGATTCACGTGTTCTGGGTTCCGTAGTACCATAGGTTGTGTGTGTGTGTGTGTGTTTGTGTGTGAATTCCTTGTCTATCTGTTGCATCCAACTGTTATCTCTATCTGCCTTTTGGTTATCAACTGTTGGTACATTCCATACCGACAGGCCTTTGTAAACCGACGCGATCTATCTGATTCGTTGTATACCGATGTGATCTATCTTACTCTTTGTTATCCGACGTTATCTTGTCGGGGTGTTCTTTTCGTAGTTACTAATCTTTAGGTTCATCTTAAGAAGAAGGTGTTGGGATATGTGTTTTACTGATTCATGTGCGGAGTAATGATTTGAGTGCGGGATGGAGTCGCGACCATACCACTACTTTTATCATTTGCTCTTGTATGTTGAACTAGTATAGTTACTAATCTTGATTCGTGAAGTGGTTTTGCGCATATAGTGGTATTTTAATGCCGAAATTTGCGGAAATTTTTTCTTTGTTAGCTTGTGTACCACACTCCTTGTTCAGTCGTGTGCGTTATGCTTAATATCTTCTAGGTGTCTTGAACTTTGTTGATATTTTAATATCATCTCATTGAATTGTATCCTTTAATCTTGGTTAATTCCATTTTGGTACTATTTTGGATTATTATCATTCTCCATCATAGTACTGACTTGTGTTTTATATCAATCACAGGATGGCACCACCACACCGTTCTGAGGAGGACATACCACCTGAACTGGGGGCTGCTTTGGCAAGTATTGCAAATGCTTTGGGCACTATGCAGTAGAACCAGCAGCGCTTCGATGAAGCGTGAGGAGGAATGAGTTTGTTCCGCTACCTCCACCTCCCAAGCGAGGAGACATCAAGAGTTTTCTCAAGTTCAACCCACGCCAATTTGAGGTGTCTGATCAGCCACTTGATGCGGATGATTGGCTGCGTGAAGTGTCAAGGTTGCTGATGACTGCGGATGTTCCCGAGCAAGAATGGGTCAAATGTGCCACTCACCTTCTAGAGGGAGATGCAGCTCTGTGGTGGGAAAATTACCTCAAGGCAGACCTCTCTGGTTTTCAGCCTACTTGGGAGCAATTCACTGGGCTTTCAAAGAGCAATATCTGTCAGAAATTGTCATGGAAAGGATGAAGGAAGTGTTTCTCAACCTCAAGCAGGGCACTGACAATGTCAATACCTACATCAGAAACTTCATGAACCTTTCTCGGTATGGTGGCGATGAGATCTCTGATGACAAGAAAAAGAAAAAGAGGTTTAGGCAAGGCCTCAATGCATCCATCAAATATGATATCACTCATGCAAGGCCAGCGTCTTTTCTGGAACTCCAACACACAGCTCTATAGGAAGAAGCAAGTAGACAAGTGTTTGAGGAGTCAAAGAAACATAGCCGTGATGCAACAAGCTCTTCTACTAGGACAACTCCTTCTAAGCGTCGTGTCTGGGTTCCTAACACCCCACCGTCGCTCCCTGCTCCACCAAGACCGTCAAGCACGCAGCAAGGCCACCAAACTCCTTCACTGCGGCTCCCAGGGGCTACAACCACAACTACCTAGAGCGCCTGACGGAGTCCCTGGCTACGTTGCTCCACGTCCCACCTGGTGCTTGTTATACTTGTGGAAACACTGGGCATCAGGACTAGAATTGTCCAATGAACAACCAAAGCTCTTCCACCACCACCTCCAAGACCTGCGGCACAAGTTCTCCCTATGGTCTTCGTTGCACCTCACCTCGGGCTCTCAACATCAACACCAGCCTGGGTCTTAGTTTGCTCGTGCCAACCTGTGTCAACTCCGTCAAGCCTGAAGCATGCACCTAGAGTTGTGATGGGTATGGCTTTCCTGTTAACTCAGTCCCGCACGAGTTTTGTTTGACTGTGAGTTGTACAAAAAGAGACCTGGCTTTTGTAAACATTAACCCCGCTCCACCTAACCCCACCTGTCAGCCTCGGTTGCAAACTCACGAGGAGGCCCCCGATTTTCTGGACTCAGCCCGCCGTCCACTGTGCCGTGCCTGGCCCGCCTCAAAAGTCAGGTGGGCTTGCGGTGCAGCAGGTCCCATCTGTCTGTGGCTAGGGCTAGCTGCGGCTGGGTAGCAAAGCCGGCCGGTTTATATGTTTTAATAAAACAATTTCTGTAAATGTTAATTCAAATTTAAATCAGATTTTAAATAACTTTTAAATTATAAATCCAAATAATACAAATGATATATTTTTTTTGAATCAGAAAAATGTGAGGAATTCAAATATGCCATTCAAAATATTATTTGAGCAATTTAAAATTTCGAGATGATAAAATTACAAATAAAATGCCCTTTTCCAATTAAATTAATAACTTTGAATCTATAACTCCAAATTTGACAAATAATATGTCTAAATCGATCAGCTCGACGAGCCGTTCTATCTATGCATTCCTTGTTCTAATTTGAAGCATGCATCATGCCATATTTAAAAATCCGAACTGTTCTGATAATAAAACTTGGCTAAATAGTTAATAAATGCTTTATTCTTGTACCACACCTCACCCTTGCCATGCTACTTTCATGCCATGTAAATTGTGCATCATTCATCATGGAATGCTTGTTTTCTTGTCGCATTTTAATTCCTATGCTTGTGCACTTTATTTATGTTGGCCCTTGTTTCTTTGGTTCTTCTTCGAATAGACGCCCAGCAGGAGAATTACCAGGAATCACAGGAGTTCTACCCGGATCTATCTCTCGCTTCAACTGAGCTGCCAGGCAAGCACTACCACATGCTTGCATACATATAGTACCTATTGCCTCTATCTTATTCTTGCATATTGAGTCGCGATTGCATTAAATTGAATCCCAAGTACTGCATAGCCTTTACTTTTAAACCCCACCGAAGCTAGTTCCTCCATCCCATGAGCCATTACTACAGGAGTTGTATGAGCCATGCGAGTCGTAGAAAAGCATGTGTAGGGTATGTGAGCGTCTGATGGATAATGAGGTACCTAAACAACTTAACCTGAGTAGTAATGGGATAACTAATGAAAGAGGCACCGGTGAGCAATATCTGCTATTTTGTTTTTTCATGCTCACTTGTGTCCCGTAGGACCCCGAGTACTTGATTCTTGTTCCTTGACTATTCGCACTATCCACATCCAGGAGGCCTTATGGACCCCTCTGAGCCCGAGCTTGACTCATTCTTATTTTTGGGGCCACAATTCGTTTGGGGCTTATTACTATCCTGTACTTATGCCATGTTACTGCTTTATTTAAGATTGTGCGAGGAGCACCTGTACTGTTTTGGATCGTGACATGTTTCACTGTATCGACAAGCCCAGTCACATTTTCGGGTTCCCAGTCGTTTACCGCCATCCACACAAACCTTGAGTCCATCTCCGAGTCAGCTAGCTTCGTTGGCGGGTAGCTTAATGGGGTGGCCCCCTGAAATATTACTGAATCCAGTGATCGCTTGTCGTGAATGCCTCGTTGGGTTTTTGAGTTGGTTTTTCTGAGGTTGATCGAGTGTGTGTTTCTATTCGTGCGCCCCTGTAGGGTAAATCTTTCTGAAAGCCGTGTCCGCGGTTATGGACGACTTGGAGCACAGTTTCTCGATCATAGACAAGTCTAATTAAAGTACCGCTTTTAAATTGACTAAGTACCTGACTAGTAAATAGTGCAATACTCATGGAATTGGTTAATAAAACTGCCAACGGATGGGGGTTGTTCGTTTGCTTCCTCGTTGGTAAGCGGGGAGGAGGATGGATCTGTTAATTATACTGTTACAACTGTTGTTCTTAATTCGCGGACATCCGTCTATCCTTGGTTAGGCGGATGGTTAGCGAAGTATCTATAGAATTGTTAGATATTATCTTTTGCTGCAATTGCGTCACCCCAGGTTGTAACCCCTTAGTGGCATAAAGACTTGCTGAGTACCCCTAGGGTCTCACACGATAAATTGTTTGATTCAGATGAACAGGTGTACTCGCAAGATGGATACTGGGTGGAAGAGACGGATGATGTTGGCAACGATCACTCAGTGTAGAGATTCCGGGAAGGGGGATCCGTGAGATCTGTGGGCAGGATGTGTTTATTTATGTGGCATCTTATGCCGATTTGCTTCTTGTCCGTACTCGGATCTTATTTTCCGCTTCCGCCTGATACTTTGATGTTTGATGTATGAGGAGCTATCCTAAAATATTATCTCTATCTAGGATATTTGGATCTTGCCGTATGGCGTTGCAATATTTCTATTTCTTTTAGATGGAATGGCTCTGAGGACTGTTGTATGTGGCTTGCATACATACTCACTTGTGTATGTAGTTGATCCCTTCGCCTGCCGATTACGCCGCTCGTTCTTGTCCTGATGTTCTGAAAGTGGTTAGGACGGCCGAAATGTCTACCATGAGCGGCCCGGGCCCCACTGTACTATTTTAACCACTTTCGCTCATCCAGGCATGCAACTAAGAGCATAATTCACCGAGGTAGTTACAATTGGTATCAGAGCCATCCCACCCTTTAGGGTCTCAACCAAAATGGTCGTTGCCAGCCTAGCAAATATTTTTGGTAGTTATGTATACTAGGGAAAAACAAAACGTGAGAGTAGGACTGCTTCCATTTTTCTTCTTACCCACCCACCCACCCTTTTCTGGTAAGGAAGTGTAATGTTTTCAATCCTCTTCTAAAAATTCAAACTAGGATTCACGTGTTCTGGGTTCCGTAGTACCATAGGTTGTGTGTGTGTGTTTGTGTGTGAATTCCTTGTCTATCTGTTGCATCCAACTGTTATCTCTATCTGCCTTTTGGTTATCAACTGTTGGTACATTCCATACCGACAGGCCTTTGTAAACCGACGCGATCTATCTGATTCGTTGTATACCGATGTGATCTATCTTACTCTTTGTTATCCGACGTTATCTTGTCGGGGTGTTCTTTTCGTAGTTACTAATCTTTAGGTTCATCTTAAGAAGAAGGTGTTGGGATATGTGTTTTACTGATTCATGTGCGGAGTAATGATTTGAGTGCGGGATGGAGTCGCGACCATACCACTACTTTTATCATTTGCTCTTGTATGTTGAACTAGTATAGTTACTAATCTTGATTCGTGAAGTGGTTTTGCGCATATAGTGGTATTTTAATGCCGAAATTTGCGGAAATTTTTTCTTTGTTAGCTTGTGTACCACACTCCTTGTTCAGTCGTGTGCGTTATGCTTAATATCTTCTAGGTGTCTTGAACTTTGTTGATATTTTAATATCATCTCATTGAATTGTATCCTTTAATCTTGGTTAATTCCATTTTGGTACTATTTTGGATTATTATCATTCTCCATCATAGTACTGACTTGTGTTTTATATCAATCACAGGATGGCACCACCACACCGTTCTGAGGAGGACATACCACCTGAACTGGGGGCTGCTTTGGCAAGTATTGCAAATGCTTTGGGCACTATGCAGTAGAACCAGCAGCGCTTCGATGAAGCGTGAGGAGGAATGAGTTTGTTCCGCTACCTCCACCTCCCAAGCGAGGAGACATCAAGAGTTTTCTCAAGTTCAACCCACGCCAATTTGAGGTGTCTGATCAGCCACTTGATGCGGATGATTGGCTGCGTGAAGTGTCAAGGTTGCTGATGACTGCGGATGTTCCCGAGCAAGAATGGGTCAAATGTGCCACTCACCTTCTGGAGGGAGATGCAGCTCTGTGGTGGGAAAATTACCTCAAGGCAGACCTCTCTGGTTTTCAGCCTACTTGGGAGCAATTCACTGGGCTTTCAAAGAGCAATATCTGTCAGAAATTGTCATGGAAAGGATGAAGGAAGTGTTTCTCAACCTCAAGCAGGGCACTGACAATGTCAATACCTACATCAGAAACTTCATGAACCTTTCTCGGTATGGTGGCGATGAGATCTCTGATGACAAGAAAAAGAAAAAGAGGTTTAGGCAAGGCCTCAATGCATCCATCAAATATGATATCACTCATGCAAGGCCGGCGTCTTTTCTGGAACTCCAACACACAGCTCTATAGGAAGAAGCAAGTAGACAAGTGTTTGAGGAGTCAAAGAAACATAGCCGTGATGCAACAAGCTCTTCTACTAGGACAACTCCTTCTAAGCGTCGTGTCTGGGTTCCTAACACCCCACCGTCGCTCCCTGCTCCACCAAGACCGTCAAGCTACGCAGCAAGGCCACCAAACTCCTTCACTGCGGCTCCCAGGGGCTACAACCACAACTACCTAGAGCGCCTGACGGAGTCCCTGGCTACGTTGCTCCACGTCCACCTGGTGCTTGTTATACTTGTGGAAACACTGGGCATCAGGACTAGAATTGTCCAATGAACAACAAAGCTCTTCCACCACCACCTCCAAGACCTGCGGCAAGTTCTCCTATGGTTCGTGCACCTCCACCTCGGGCTCTCAACATCAACACCAAGCCTGGGTCTACGGTTGCTCGTGCCAACTGTGTCAACGCCGCTCAAGCTGAGCATGCACCTAGAGTTGTGATGGGTATGCTTCCTGTTAACTCAGTCCCTGCACGAGTTTTGTTTGATTCTGGTGCTTCGCATTCTTTTGTTTCTCACAAGTTTGCGCATGAGCATGATCTGGCTAGGGTTCCTTTATTGCATCGTCTTGTGGTACAATCTCCTGGGTTAAACATGAGGGCTACTCATATCAGCCATGGCAATCAAATTGAGATTAGTGGTTCTTCGTTTCCGGCTTCCTTAATTATTCTCGGCAATTCTAATATTGATGTTATCTTGGGCATGGATTGGTTAACAGCAAATGCAGCTGTGATTGATTGTGCTGAACGTTCGGTTTCTCTGAAAATTCCTGAAGGCCATATAGTCTATTCTCCAAGTCTGACTCCTGCAATTCAGCTTTACTCTTTGGCGGCTCTGAATGATGATGCTATGGAAGGTATTCAGAGTGTTCCGGTAGTATGTGAGTTTGCAGATGTTTTTCCTGAAGAGTTGCCAGGTATGCCTCTGGATCGTGAGGTTGAGTTTGTTATTGAACTTGAACCTGGTACTACTCCTATCTCCAAGCGGCCTTATAAAATGGGTCCTGCTGAGTTGGCTGAACTCAAGCGACAGCTTGATGAACAAGAGAAGTTGGGTTTCATTCAGCACAATACATCTTCTTGGGGTAGCCCAACCATGTTTGTGAAGAAGCGAGACAAGACTAATAGACTTTGTGTTGACTATCGGTCACTCAATGCTAAAAAAATCAAGAATAAATATCCCCTTCCGCGGATTAATGATCTCTTCGATCAGCTAGCTGGAGCTGTGGTATTCTCTAAGCTGGATTTGAGAAGTGGATATCATCAAATCAAGATTCGCAAGGAAGATGTTCCTAAAACAGCTTTCACCACCCTCTATGGCCTGTACGAGTACACGGTCATGTCTTTCGGTCTCACCAACGCACCTGCCACCTTCTCGAGGCTTATGAACTCGGGTTTCATGGAGTATCTTGATAAGTTCGTTGTGGTCTATCTGGATGACATTCTAGTCTATTCTAAGTCGAAGGAAGAACATGAAGAACACCTTCGGTGTGTCCTAAACAAGCTTCATGAGAACCGCCTGTATGCAAAGTTCTCCAAGTGTGAATTCTGGCTGCCTCAAGTCACCTACCTTGGTCATGTCATCTCTGCCAAGGGCATTGCCGTCAACCCAGAAACTATTAAGACAATTATGGACTGGCTACCACCCATAAATGTCAAAGAAGTCCGGAGTTTCCTTATTTTGGCCAGTTACTATCGTCGCTTCGTTCAAAACTTCTCAAAGATTGCGAAGCCTCTTACCGATCTCCTCAAGAAAGGCAAGAAATACCTTTGGACTCCTGCATGTCAAGCAAGCTTCAAAACACTCAAAGAGAAGCTCACTTCCACACCAGTCTTGGTTCCTCCAGATACATCAAAGCCTTTCCAGATATTCTGTGACGCTTCGTTGCAAGGATTGGGTGCGGTCCTTATGCAAGAAAAGCAAGTTGTTGCTTATGCCTCTCGCTAGTTGAAGACGCATGAGATCAACTATCCTACACATGACCTCGAACTCGCAGCAGTTGTCTTTGCTTTGAAAGTATGGAGGCATTACTTGCTTGGCAACCGTTGTGAGATCTTTTCTGATCATAAGAGTCTGAAGTATATCTTCACACAGCCTGATCTCAACCTTCGTCAGAGGAGGTGGATTGAAACAATTAATGATTTCGATTTGACCATCAACTACCCTCAAGCAAAGCTAATGTCATGGCCGATGCTCTCAGCCGAAAAGCTTATGTCAACAACCTCATGGTGGAAGAACAACAGCCTCTCTTGTGCGAGGAATTCCGCAAGCTCAACCTTGAAATTGTGGATCAAGGGTATCTTCTGAACCTTCTGGCAACACCGCTCTTGGAAGAAAAAGTTCGCTCTATTCAACTTGGTGATCCTTACACTAAAAAGATCATCTCCAACATTCAGCTTCCGAAGTATGAGTCTTTCCACATCAACGACCAATGCACTCTTTTCTTTGAAGACCGGATGTTTGTTCCGAACTACCCGGGTTTAAGAGAGCAAGTTCTCAAGGAGGCGCATGATTCTGTTCTTTCTATCCACCCTGGCAGCACTAAGATGTACGCGGACTTGAAAACACAATATTGGTGGCCTGGGTTGAAACGATATTGTGCCAAGTATGTCTCGCAGTGTGATGTCTGTCATAGAGTTAAAGCTGTTCATCAGAAACCTTCTGGTCTTCTACAGCCATTGAAGCCTTCGGAATGGAAATGGGAGAAAGTAGAGATGGACTTCATCACTGGTTTTCCAAGGTCGCAGAAGGGCAACAATGCAATCTTTGTTGTCACTGACAGGCTTTCTAAAGTAGCTCACTTCTTTCCCGTCAAGGAAACAATTTCTGCAATTCAGTTGGCTGAGCTCTATATCAACAGAATTGTCTCTCTATATGGAGTTCCTCTTGAGATCAGTTCAGACCGTGGAAGCATCTTCACTTCCAAGTTCTGGGGAAGTTTCCAAAATGCTTTGGGAACAAAATTAAACTTCAGCACAGCTTACCACCCTCAGTCGCAAGGACAAGTCGAAAGGATCAATCAGATTCTGGAAGATATGCTCCATGCTTGCGTTATCTCTTTCGACATGAAGTGGGAAGAATGTCTTCCTTATGCTAAATTCTCTTACAACAACAGCTTCGAGAAAAGTCTAAAGATGGCACCATTTGAGGCTCTCTAGGGTCGCAAATGCAGAACTCCGATTGGTTGGTCGGGCGCAGGAGGAAGAATATTGTTTGGCCCCGACATTGTAACTCAAGCGGAGGAGAAGGTTCACATCATTCTTGAAAACCTGAAGATTGCTCAAAGTCGCCAGAAGAGCAATTATGACAGAAAGCACACGGACATGGAGTATGTCTCGGGTGATCTCGTTTACCTTCGTGTCACTCCCATGAGAGGCACGCACAGTTTTGGTATCAACGGAAAGCTGGCTCCTAGATACATCAGTCCTTTCGAATTTCGTGGAAGAAGAGGAGAAGTTTCTTATGCTCTTGAGCTTCCTAAAGAACTCAAGGTCCATGATGTTTTCCATATCTCTCAACTCAAGAAGTGCTTCAAGTATCCCGGCAGGACCGTGGACCATGAACTCATCAACCTCCAAGAAGATCTGTCTTATCAAGAACACCCCATAAAAATTCTAGAAGTCGTAGAAAGAAGGACTCACAACAAGTCCATCAAGTTCTGCAAGGTGTAGTGGTCGCACCATTTCGTTGATGAAGCCACTTGAGAATGTGAAGATGAGCTCCGCGCCAAGTATCCTACCCTCTTTGAGTCTTCTTCTTCTTCCTAGAATCTCGGGGCGAGATTCCTGTTTAGTGGGGGAGAGTTGTAGCCTCCCAATTGTCTAACAATGGTAATGCTACTTGGTCTAGTAATATAATGGCTACTTCCTACATATAATTGTTGCATCATAATTATGTCATGCTCATGTCATCATGCCACCTTGCATTTGAGCATCATATCAAACCCTTTTGATTTGGTTCTTCTCTCATATGCATTATTAATTGTATTTGGCTCTTGATATATTGTATTTGAATCTTGATAAATGCTTGATGCCCAAGTTGAGTTGGGGGCATATCTTTTATTCCACTCCACGACCTTTCTTTGTCACCACCTTATAACTCCACCATCCTTTTTACTCATGAGCTATTCTTTTTCTTTTGGGCTTTTAATCTAGCTCATGTGGGTTGGGATGGATCTAATTATCTTTTCCTATAGCTTGGCCTTACTCCATATTTGGGAATGCCCATGTATAATGCCATGCCCATTTACTTTGTTTTCACAAAATAAAACATGGCAATTAATACTTTGCATGGGCCATGCAAACACCATCTAACTTCTTTTCTTTTGGTTGCCCTTGGTTTTTGGAGTGGACCTTACCTTGTGAGTTTGTTCTCTCTTCCTCTCACCATCTCCACCTCATCACCCTCAACACCCATGCCATGCATGATCATGGGGATATCATCCACACCTTTTCTCCTTTGCACATGATCGTGCCACATTAAAGAAAACCCTACACCACCTCTCCTCTCTTCTCAATCTCCATGCCATCACCCATACTTGTGGGATCTTAGGAGCATCCTAAACTAAACCCTAACCCCTTTTCTAACCCCTCTCTCTCTCTAAACCTAGCTCTAGTCCAACCCTACCTTACCCTAGCACTCACCTCTCTCACTCTCTCTCTCTCTCTCTCTCTCTCTCTACCATGCTAGCCCCACCCCAGCTACCCTCCTACCCCAACCCTAGAAACAACCCTAATCTGAGCCACTACTCCCTCCTAACCTAGCTCTACCCGAGCCTCACTCTCTCTTTTCTCTTCCTTTCTCTATGCCATGCTGGCCCCAGCCGCACCTGTCCCGCCTTGCCCTCGCCGTCCCCACCTGCCAGCCTACCCTGCCTGGCCTGGCAACCCACGGCAAGCACGTGAGGCAGAGGGAGAAAAGGGGCCGAGCCACCTTTCCACCGTCTACCCCACGGCCTCACCCTCCTACCCGTCCCTATCCTCCCCTCCGTCCTGGCTTCGTTCTGGATCTACCAGCGCGCATGCCCTTCCTCCCCTCTCCTCCCCAGCTACACCGTACCCCTCCTTCTCCAACTCCGTCCGCCGATCACCGCCAGCACCATCGCAGACTCCTCATTCCAGCCAGCGTGCGCGACGTGGAGGTGATCAAGGAGGCCGAGGGGGATCTTCTGCGTCGCCCCGTACGTGCCAGCGAGGAGGAGGAGCCCCACAACTACCGCAGCACGTCGACGCCCACCGAAACCCTACCGCCGCCGTCCACCAGCCTCGTCGCCGATCTGCTGCTCCCCACTCCGATCCGAGCCCTCCGTCGAGCCCGTGGTGAGTTCCTCTTCCACCTAGACACCCTCGGCCTCGCCGTGAAACCCTAGCTGCGTCAGGCGTTTCGCCAGGCACTCTCCGTGCGCCGTCGGCCGCTGGCTTCGGCCGCCTCTGCACCGCGCCACGACTCACCTAGCCGCTCTACTCCCTCCTGTCAACACCCACAGCCTACCGCAGTGGCTGCCGCCACCGAGCGCGAGCCCCAGGAGCCCCAGGTGCCTGCTGTCGCCATGCGTGCCTTCAGTTTCGTCAGAAACGCGTAGAAGAAAAATAGTGCCGCCGCGCACTTTGCGAAAAACCCCCTAGCTTTTTAATCTGCTCAACCCGCGCCACCTCGAGACCCCACCTGTCTGTGCCTGTGGAGTTTTACAAAAAGAGACCTGGCTTTTGTAAACATTAACCCGCGCTCCACCCTAACCCCACCTGTCAGCCTCGGTTGCAAACTCACGAGGAGGCCCCCGGGTTTTCTGTTTCTCAACCCGCCGTCCACTGTGCCGTGCCTGGCCCGCCTCTGTCATGTGGGCTTGCGGTGCAGCAGGTCCCATCTGTCTGTGGCTAGGGCTAGCTGCGGCTGGGTAGCAAAAGCCGGCCGGTTTATATGTTTTAATTAAACAATTTCTGTAAATGTTTAATTCAAATTTAAATCAGATTTTAAATAACTTTTAAATTATAAATCCAAATAATACAAATGATATATGTTTTTGAATCAGAAAAAATGTGAGGAATTCAAATATGCCATTCAAAATATTATTTGAGCAATTTAAAATTTCGAGATGATTAAAATTACAAATAAAATGCCCTTTTCCAATTAAATTAATAACTTTGAATCTATAACTCCAAATTTGACAAATAATATGTCTAAATCGATCAGCTCGACGAGCCCGTTCTATCTATGCATTCCTTGTTCTAATTTGAAGCATGCATCATGCCATATTTAAAAATCTGAACTGTTTCTGATAATAAAACTTGGCTAAATAGTTAATAAAATGCTTTATTCTTATACCACACCTCACCCTTGCCATGCTACTTTCATGCCATGTAAATTGTGCATCATTCATCATGGAATGCTTGTTTGCTTGTCGCATTTTAATTCCTATGCTTGTGCACTTTATTTATGTTGGCCCTTGTTTGTTTGGTTCTTCTTCGAATAGACGCCTAGCAGGAGAATTACCAGGAATCACAGGAGTTCTACCCGGATCTATCTCTCGCTTCAACTGAGCTGCCAGGCAAGCACTACCACATGCTTGCATACATATAGTACCTATTGCCTCTATCTTATTCTTGCATCATATAGTACCTATTGCCTCTATCTTTACTTTTAAACCCCACCGAAGCTAGTTCCTCCATCCCATGAGCCATTACTACAGGAGTTGTTTGAGCCATGCGAGTCATAGAAAAGCATGTGTAGGGTATGTGAGCGTCTGATGGATAATGAGGTACCTAAACAACTTAACCTGAGTAGTAATGGGATAACTAATGAAAGAGGCACCGGTGAGCAATATCTGCTATTTGTTTTTTCATGCTCACTTGTGTCCCGTAGGACCCCGAGTACTTGATTCCTGTTCCTTGACTATTCGCACTATCCACATCCAGGAGGCCTTATGGACCCCCCTGAGCCCGAGCTTGACTCATTCTTATTTTTGGGGCCACAATTCGTTTGGGGCTTTATTACTATCCTGTACTTATGCCATGTTACTGCTTTATTTAAGATTGTGCGAGGAGCACCTGTACTGTTTTGGATCGTGACATATTTTCGTTGTATCGACAAGCCCAGTCATATTTTTGGTTTCCCAGTCGTTTACCGCCGTCCACACAAACCTTGAGTCCATCTCGGAGTTAGCTAGCTTCGTTGCGGGTAGCTTAATGGGGTGGCCCCCTGAAATATTACTGAATCTAGTGATCGCTTTGTCGTGAATGCCTCGTTGGGTTTTGAGTTGGTTTTTCTGAGGTTGATCGAGTGTGTGTTTCTATTCGTGCGCCCCTATAGGGTAAATCTTTCTGAAAGCCGTGTCAGCAGTTATGGACGACTTGGAGCACAGTTTCTCGATCATAGACAAGTCTAATTAAAGTACCGCTTTTAAATTGACTAAGTACCTGGCTAGTAAATAGTGCAATACTCATGGAATGGTTAATAAAACTGCCAACGGATGGGGGTTGTTCGTCTGCTTCCTCGTTGGTAAGCGAGGAGGAGGATGGATCTGTTAATTATACTGTTACAACTGTTGTTTTTAATTCGCGGACATCCGTCTATCATTGGTTAGGCGGATGGTTAGCGAGTATCTATAGAATTGTTAGATATTATCTTTTTCTGCAATTGCGTCACCCCAGGTTGTGTCCCCTTTAGTGGCATAAAGACTTGCTGAGTACCCCTAGGGTCTCACACGATAAATTGTTTGATTCAGATGAACAGGTGTACTCGCAAGATGGATACTGGGTGGAAGAGACGGATGATGTTGGCAACGATCACTCGGTGTAGAGATTCCGGGAACGGGGATCCGTGAGATCTGTGGGCGGGATGTGTTTATTTATGTGGCATCTTATGCCGATTTGCTTCTTGTCCGTACTCGAATCTTATTTTCTGCTTCCGCCTGATACTCTGATGTTTGATGTATGAGGAGCTATCCTAAAATATTATCTCTATCTAGGATATTTGGATCTTGCCGTATGGCGTTGCAATATTTCTATTTCTTTTAGATGGAATGGCTCTGAGGACTGTTGTATGTGGCTTGCATACATACTCACTTGTGTATGTAGTTGATCCCTTCGCCTATCGATTACGCCGCTCGTTCTTGTCCCGATGTTCTGAAAGTGGTTAGGATGGCCGAAAGGTCTACCGTGAGCGGCCCCGGGCCCCACCGTACTATTTTAACCACTTTCGCTCATCCAGGCATGCAACTAAGAGCGTACTTCACCGAGGAAGTTACACTTAGGAATTCAATGGTTAAGCGGCGATACGTTGGTACATCATTGTACACAAACTTTTGCACGCCAGCTCTTTTGCAAAGTAAATTAAAGTCACCAGAAATACCGAGTTGGTTCAATATAATGGGGCAAGCCCGCTTGGTGGCCTTCACTTCGCGGTTCTTGATCTTGTGGAAGTGTTCACGATGGGCCTCATCCCTGAACCGTATCCCCATGCGTTCCTGGGTAATAGCCCTAGAAGCGCTAGTGGTGGGACGAGCATGAGTTTGGCTCCTTGTGTTCATCTTCTAAAACATTGAAGAAAGGCAAAAATAAAACTTTTTGATCCAACAATAGTAAGTATAATATATCCCTCATCTAAGCACACTAAAGAATCTCCTCAAGATAATAATCTAGGCAAGAAAATCATCTCAATTGGTTCATAGTAGGTCTCACCCTAGATTTATAATGACAGTAGATCGAAGATGAATTTGCAAAAAGTAATTGGAGGATCAGAGGAAAACATACCGTAGATCACTTGTGTGCGAGGAAATCGAACGAAATTGAGTAGAGATGAAGATCCCTTGAGGTTTTGAGAGAGTTTGGAGGTAGAAGAAAGAAAAAGGATTGAACTTTTGCAGTTGGGAGTACCTTCCCATGTGATTTTGTGGCCGGACGCAACTATACGAGCGCAACTATACGGGCGAAACATGTGTTCTAGCCGTATAGTTGGCTTTCTATCAAAATATTAGGTCTTCGCTCTAGTGGCGCAGCTATGCGGACGCAACTATACGGGCGGAACAAATTGTTCCGGCCGTATAGTTGGTCGTTAAACTGACTGTCCCTGCGAAAGAAAATTTGCAAAGGCATCGATATCTATATGACCGGAACTATACGGCCAAATTTTTTATTCTGGTCGTATAGTTGGTCGTTAAACTCCCGATACATATGAAAAGAAATTATACAGAGGCATTGATATCTATACGACCATAACTATACGGCCGGAATTTTTATTCCCGCCATATAGTTGGTCATTAAACTCCTAGTACATATGAAAAGAAATTGTACGGAGGCATTGATATCTATACGACCAGAACTATACAACCGATTTTTTATTCTCGTCATATAGTTGGTCGTTAAACTGTCTGTACATATGAAAAGAAATTGTACGGAGGCATTAATATCTATACGACCAGAACTATACGCCCGGAATTTTTATTCCCACCGTATAGTTGGTCGTTAAACTCTTAGTACATATTGCAGAAAAAAATTCGATGGCAAAGATAACTATACGACCGGAACTATATGGCCGGAATTTTTATTCCCGCCGTATAGTTGGTCGTTAAACTCTCGGTGTGCATCAAACAAAATTTTGTTTCTTCATAAACTATTTCTTTTCCTGTAACTTAGTGTTTTACCTTGTTTTTGATAGAAAATTGATAGAAAATATTATCAACTAACAATAGCATGAATAATGCAGAATTTCAAGTACTACCGATTTTATTCTCCTCAAATGGAGTTTTCAAGCAGTGCTTATTAAACATGAACTTAAACTAAAAATAAATCTTAACTCAAACCTTAATTTAACATGGGTTTCCTCACATGGAGCGAGCTTTTATAGTCAATAGATTGACCTGGATGATACTCACTTGGACCAGATGAGTGGAACACCCACTCCAAAGTAATTGGCCTTCAAAGTGATGGCCTCCTTCTCGTCATGTTTGTCTTTCTTCTTCCTGGGGAAATAAATAACAAAAGGATCCCGCGAAGGCAATTGCAAATTCACGTTCTAACGAGGGTTTAACTCATCAATGCCCATTGTTATAGACTTGGGTTTTGGAGAAGGAGGGAGTGCTGTAGACATCTATCGGCTAGCAAACAAGTAAACAGGGGACAAAGATTTACCCAGGTTCAGGCCTCGTAGAGATCCCTACTCCTGCTTGTCTACTCGTGGAATTATCAAAGGAACCGAAAGTTACAATGGTGCGCAGATGCAATCTGGCGAGGGTGGTGGAAACTAGGGTTGTGTGTGTCCTCCTCGCCGCCCCTCCTAGCCTTTATATAGATAGGCTAGGTCCCGGGTAGCAGTTCGAGTCGGTTACAAATTAGGGTTTTCTCCTTTAAACTTTCTATCTTTAACTTCTTCTTGTTCTTCAAGCAATCGAGAGTCCGCGGGTTACTCGATTCCTTTGTTTGGGCCTTGGCGACAACGTGGGCCTGTACGTATTTAGACCGTATATACCAAGCTCGAGTACCTGTAGGGTATACCCATGTCAGTAGCCCCCGAGTGTCTAGTGGAATCGCAGATTCGACTGGGGACTTTTCAAAGTCTTTCGAGTGCTTGAACGAGTATATTTCGACTGCTTTATTTGTGTCATAGGGATTTTTGATGTCCGTGCCTGATATAACCAAAGTATAGGTATGAGTTAACCACCTTTGGGTGAAACAACGCAATCTACTTGAACTCGAGTCCCCGGACTCGAATCCAGAAATGTGCTGGCGTAATTCGACTCAAGCCGCGGAGGTCTTACAGGAGTCGAATTCCAGTTATATGGGTGTGAGAACTCGACGCGTCCGTCGAGGCATGTTCATCGTACCTGTAGGCACGGATACATTTCTGGTAGTGTGCAACTAATGCGTTGTCAGGCCTTATTCAGGTCTTAGCTTCACTCTGCAAGCGCGGCATCCGAATTTTATCATCGCGGAGACGATTCGGGTGACCCAAGAGACGCAGTCTCTTTGTAGGGAAAAATTATGAGGCGGTGTCGCCGTGAGTTTCGAGTGTGGACGTTATCAACACACAGTTTTTGTACAAATAATCATAGGGTGCGCGACCAGCGCTCCCTATGGGAGTAGCCCCCGAGTGCCTGGTTGAGTCGAAGCCTCAGGTAGGGACTAAAGAACTTTTGCGACTGTTGTCGTCTTTTTCTTGTTTGTTTCAGTCGAATTTGTTTCGGCGCTCCCTATGGGAGTTACCCATGTACATAGTCGAACCGTATTTTGAGTGGTTTGGGTTTGCCTTTTATTGTCCATGTTCCTGCATAAAGAAAGATAAAATCGTAGGGTGCGCGGCCAGCGCTCCCTATGGGAGTAGCCCCCGAGTGCTTGGTGGGACTAAAGTAGTCGAAGTTGTTCGCTGCGTAGCTTTGATGACGTCAGTGCTGACGCTTTTATGACCTCAGTTGCCCGCGTGAGCGAGTTTGATGGGACGTGACGAGCAGTGGGTCCCACTTTCTGACTTTGATTTGACTGGGCGTGCGTAATCTTTATTTTAACTGCGTCTCCTCGATTTTCGTGCATAATGGGAGTAGTGGAGGGACGGTTCGCGCTTCCCCTCCTCCACGTGTCCAACACGATGTGTGCCACGCGTCCAGTAGGGTTTTTCTGAGCTGTTGGATTGCATCTTCCAAGGGTTAAGTAGCGGCGCTACGACGGTAATTTTCCCATATGTTCTCATTCATCCTTGCTACCATCGCCATTGCCGCTGCTCCTCTACTTTTCTCTGTGCTCGCTTCCTCCATGATGCTGGACCAGGTCTGCTCGTTTCCAAGCTACTTTCTTCGCTCGCATCGCCGTCGCGCAATGGGGAAGAAGAAGGGAGGCGCTGCTGCTGATTCCTCGGCCACCATTGCCGCGACGAAGAAGAAGGGCGGTTCCGCCGCTGCGGGCACCAGCACCGCCGCCGGCGGGAAGAAGAAGGTCGCAGGCACCCGCGTCACGAATGGTGCGTGGCGCCCCTCCATCATCAAGGCGTCTGATCTCCGTCTTCTTCGCCAAGACGGAGTACTGTCCGCCGCAGTCGCCGACGCGCGCATCCCCAGCGGTGAGACAATTCCTGCTCCCCCCGCTGGTTTTTGAGTGATGTTTCTTGTATTCATCATTCACGGTCTCTCCTTGCCCCTTCACCCCTTTTTTAGTGGTCTCCTTTGTTTCTACAGGCTTCAGCTCCATCAGTTGTCCCCGAATTCTATTCTCCACATCTCTTGCTTCATCACTCTCTGCGAGTGCTGGCTCGGAATCGAGCCACACTTCGGTCTTTTCAAACGCCTCTTCAAACTGAAGCGCCAATCCGCGTCTGGCTCTTTAGTCTACGATGTACGTGGTTGCGGAATCCACGTCGACCCATCCTCAACCTACTTCGACATCAAGCTCATGGCGTCCGTCCAAGGGTGGAGGGACAAATGGTTCTACATTCACGATGAGAAGGCGAACAGTGAGCTCTTTGGACTCGTGCCCTTCGATCCCGCGATGCCATGCAAGAGGATGCACTCTTGGAAGAACGTAGTCATGCCTGGCAAGTCCGCGGAGACAGATGCGCTGTACAGGCACGTCTGCGACCTCGAGAGTCGCATAGGCAAAGAGGAGGGAGGCTACGCTCTCATCCGCACTTGGTTGCGTCGTTGTGTCCAGCCCCTGCAAGCCAGAGTCCACCCCATGTTTCAGTGGGCTGGCGCTGATGATGCCATTCACGTGTCTGCCGATGGCATGTCCGTGAGTGAGGTGGACAAGAGGGTTCGACTGGTCACCAAGTACACCGTCAAGGATGTACTTCCCAGTGAGCCAGTTGTTCCTCCATTTGATGCTTCGAACCCTCCTCCTGAGGTATAGTTGTGCTACGCAGTAGCTGAATTTGTCGATTGCTTTTCTGTTGCGTACTTGCTTTTTGCTGAATTTTGTTGTCTGTACGCAGGATTGGGCGGTGTCGCCTTGTATGCCCCCTCTTCCTGAGGGAATTATTCCTCGCGAAGCTTTGGAGGAGGACGAGTTAGAGTCAACCGTCCCATCTGACGTGGAGGAGGAAGCCCCCGAGTCCGATAGTCCGGATACTCGCAAGCGTTCGCGCAGCAAGGATTCCGATGCATCGTCTCCTTCGACTCCGGAAGGTACGGGCGTTGGTGCAGACTCGCCAATTCTTGCCGTTCCTGTGAGTGCTGTGGCACCATCTTCTCGCAAGAAGATGCGATTGCCCAAGGAGTCTTCGTCGGAGTCGGTGGAGGCCACATTTGATTTTGACAAGTTTGACTGGTAAGTTTTCTAGCTTAATTGTCCTTTTCTGTTTTGCCCTTGTTGGCTTGTCTCTGGGTTTGACATTTGTTGATACGGTTTTTCCTTGCAGTCAAGAGGCGTCGTCATCTTGTGGCGACGTCCAATTTTTGAAGGAATCAGGAGTCGCGACCTCGAGGGCCAAGAAAGAGGTCGAGCACGCTCCTTCCCCTCCATTGGCGGCCCACTCCGAGCACAACTCTTCCCGTTCTCCTCATGCAGGGGAGCATCGAATGGTTACTCGGATGACGGTACAACAAACATCTTCGGAGTCATTGGGGGACCATGTAAGTGTAGTTTTTCCTCCTTTGTAGTGTTGAAGTCGATGTTATCTATTGCCTCTGATGGTTCCTTGTTGTACGATAGCTCCTTGTGAAGGAAGCCGCGCACTTGGCAGAACAAGTGATGGTGATGGGTCGCCAGCATGCAATGCTGGAGACGCGTCACCGCGTGTTTTAAAGTGAGTGCTCTACACTTATTCTTCTTCGTCTTCAACTTTTGATATAGTCGACTCATAGTCAACTTTTGTTTGTCGTGTAGCTGAACATAATGCCCTATTGCGTGACGCCGCCACCTTGGAGAAGACACTTGCCGCGGCTGTAAATGGTCGCGACGAGGCAATCACAGCGCGTGACGAGGCGCGGAAGCGTGAAGAGGATCTGCGTGCCTCCTTCGCGGCCAGGGAGAAGTTGTTCGAAGAACAACTGTTCTCAATTGCCAAGGCCCTCTCAGGTACTTTGCTTGTGTATATTTTTTACCCTTCTCTGCTTCGAATGCTTTTGCCGGTGGCGCGGATGTGTTGGTACATGTGTGAATTTATGTACAGATGCTGGCGATATGTGCTTCGACCCGCAGGCCCTTCGTCGTGATGACGCTCTGGCGGGTGCATTGTTAGCAGTTGAAGACCACAGCACCACCGTGCAGGACACGCTCTCCAAGGCTAAAAGCGTGCTTTGTCGCCTTCGCGAGGAGCTAATGCCCAAGGCGGAGCTGGTCGAGAATATTGACGAGCTGGTGGAGTCACTCGCGGGAGGTGTGCCTTCCAGCTTCAAGAACTCTCTCCATGCGGCCGACACGTCCATGTCACTTGCCATGGTGCAGGCCCACGGAGTCAAGATCGATCCTGCCGCGGTGTCGAAGGCGATGCCTGTTAGCGCGCACGGCCAACAGGTAGTCTTCGCTCCCTTCGCGGCTGCCTGTGGCAAATATGGGCATCATGTGATAAATACTGTTGCGAAGTACTCTGAGGAGCTCCAACGTGCCAAGAAGGCAGCGAAAGCTTCGGCCTCAGTGGCCGGCGGAAAGTCAGTGGCGTCTGATACTGCCACGGACTTGATGAAGCCCCCGAAGCCGTCGAAGTCGAAGAAGCCAGCCGCTCCTTAGTTAAATTTGTAATAGTTATTTAGTTTATGTCCTTTTGTTTAAGAACATGCCTGCTGGCGAGTTTATCTGCTGATACTTTTGCTAGTCTTGAATGCATCTGATCCTTTTGTCTTTGTGTTGATTTGGTCGTCTTATTTGCTTCTATCTTGACTTGTGGTAGGGTACATCAAGTGATCCTTTGAGGGAAACTCAGGACTCGCCGATTCTTGATGATACCATGGCTCCGCCATGCTCCAAGGTAGATGAGCCATCGTTGCTTTCGCAACTGCGTGACCGCGTGAAGCAGCTGGAGCGTGAGTTGCCCGTGATCTGTGGAAACGTGGATGTGTGGAAGTCGAAGGTGGAGAAAGCCACCGCCCGAGAGCAGTATCTGCTTGGCGAGGTGACGCAGCTGAGCGACCAATTCAAGTGTTAGTTTGCTTGTTCTCATCTTTTCCTTTTAGGCACTCGCAGTGGTACGTTGTACTCATGCTGCTAGTGCTGCTTCGTGTAGTTGTCAGCGTGCGTCATCCGCAGGACGAGAAGGATAGAGTTGCCATTCGCCTGCATGATCTTACCCATGAGCAACTTCAAGAGAGTGGATACTTCTGGGTTGATCATGATCGTGCAACTGCGCTGGCGACCCTGCAGGATCGTGCGTCGCGAGTGCTGCTCTTTCTGAAAAAGTCGCAGTAATGTTTGAAGAACATTTATCGGGCGATGTTCCCACTAGATGATACTCCATCAAGCTTGCTGCCCTCCTTGCCAAGTTTCTAGATCTGTCCTCGGTTCGCAAATTCGTGACGCAACAGTTGGTGGCCGGTGCCAAGGCTGCTCTGTCAATGGTGCGATTGCACAGGTCTGACATAGATTTTGCAGCAATTACGTCTAGGCCGCCTGCACCACCAGCAGGTTCTGCTTGGAACATGGTGACGCACTACCAGGCGGTGGATTACCCAATAGAAGAGATCGTCGACTTCTTTGTGGAACAAACCAACATTCTCCTGCTGTAGTAGTAGCCTAATTTGTATCCTGCACATAAGGGTACTTGTGTTGTAAATTTCATATAGATGTTGTAGATAATTTATTGTCAAATGTGTATAAAGAGCTTTGTTAGCATGAGGTGCGTTGCACTATGCGAGTCCTTTTCGTTAGCCTGGCCATGTTTTATCTCAGTCCCTTGTCAACCTGTTAGGTGCGTTGCAGCTGGGTTGAGGTTGTGTTAAGGGTTTCGATTGATGTACCATCTACTCGGGATATCGCGTTTTGGTTCGAAGAACAGATGTGTACAAGGTGGCGCAGCCCCCGAGTAGATAAATTGGAAAAGTAAAGGAGAACACAGAGTTTTGGGGCACTTAGCGTTATTTATTCGAAGAACAATGCGAGGTACAATGTGTGGGTAAGTAGCCTTGGCTGAGTAGCCTTATTTGCAATATAAAAGTTAAAACGACTAGGGGTAGAAGCGTCGCAGCTGTGCGACGTTCCAGGGGTTGGAGTATGCGACTCATGTCTCTAAATCTTGAAGGCGATAGGCGCCACCTGGGATTACTTCTGTAATCACGTACGGTCCTTCCCAGGGGGACTCAAGCTTGAGATGCCCCTGCTGCTTTAGTCGCAGGACCAGGTCGCCTTCGACGAAGGATCTGGGGCGAAGCCTCGTACTGTGGTAGTTGCGCAGGTTCTGCTGGTAGATCGTTGATCTTTCCGCGGCGATTTCCCTTGCCTCGTCAAGGAGGTCGACGGAATCTTTGAGTGCGAGGGATGACTCTTGTTCGCTGTAAGCGACCACGCGCGGCGCCTTGTACCGTCCCTCGGCGGGTAGCACTGCCTCTGCTCAGTGCACCATAAAGAATGGCGTGTAGCCCGTGGCGCTGTTTGGAGTTGTACGTAGGCTCTAGTGTATGGATTGCAGTTCATCCGGACAGCAACCCCCAGCTTGTTTGAGTGGCAAGAGGAGTCGCTTCTTGATGCCGCTGCAGATGAGCCCGTTTGCTTTTTCCACCTGACTGTTAGTCTGTGGATGCGCTACTGAGGCATAGCTGATGTTGATCCCTAGGTTCTCGCAGAATTCTTGGAACTCCTTGGATGTGAAGTTCGTTCCGTTGTCGGTGATGATGCTGTGTGGCACTCCGAAGCGGTAGACGATGGACTCGAAGAATTTAACTGCGATGTGCCCTGATTGGTTGGTTACCAGCATGGCCTTAATCCACTTGGTGAATTTGTCGACTACGACCAAGAGGTAGATGTAGCCTCCTCGCGAGGACCTTGGAAGTTTGCCAACCATGTCGAGCCCCCATTGCGCGAAGGGCCAGGCCAATGGGATTGGCTGTAGCTCTGCGCCCGGTGCATGCGTCTTGTCCATGAATCGCTAGCAAGCGTTGCATTTTTGGACGATGTCCTTGGCGTCGTGCATGGCCTTAGGCTAGTAGAATCCAGCTAATAGAGCTTTGGCAATGAGGGCGTGACTGTCGGCGTGATGCCCGCAGGTCCCTTCATGGATGTCGAGGAGAACTGCTTTTCCATCGGCCATGGAGTTGCATCGTTGGAGTACTCCTTTGATGCTGCGTTTATACAGTTCGCCATTGATAACAGCGAATGCCTTGGATCGCCACACGATATGCCGTGCATCTGTCGGATCGTTCGGTAGCCTCTTGCTGAAGAGGTACGTGATGTACGGCTGCGTCCATGATTTTTCAATCATCATGACGCTCATTGGTCCTTCGAGTCTGGTGTCCAGCTCCAAGTCATCGGGTGCCATTGCTCATTGGGTGACGTAGCCCCCAAGCCCGTTGCTGTGCTTGTTTTCTTCTCTACGGCCTTTGGATTGATGGAGCATTCGCAGATGCGCTCAAGAAATACCCCAGGTGGTATGGGGGCGCAGGTAGAGCCTATGTTGGCGAGTGCGTCCGCCTCTTTGTTGCTTTCGCGACCTACGTGCCGTAGCTTGCAACCGTCGAAGTCTCCTTCGAGTGTGTCGTAGAGGTCGCGGTACGCGATCATATTGTCATTCAGTGCGTCGCACTCGTGCATCGTTTGGTTGACGACCAACTTGGAGTCGCCGTATATGATGAGCCTCTTAGCGCCGCAGGCTTTTTCCATCCTCATCCCGTGCAACAGGGCCTCATATTCAACCTCGTTGTTGGAGGCTGTGAACTGCATTCGCAGGATATACTTTAACTTGTCCCCTTGGGGTGATGTCAGTATGACACCTACGGCTACTCCGTCTTTCCGCTTAGACCCATCGAAGTGCATTGTCCAGAGGTAGGACATATCTGGCTTGTCCGGGAGCTGGTTCTCCATCCAGTGCACGAGGAAGTCAGGGAGAACTTGCCACTTGATTGCGTCGCGCTTTTCGTATGTGATGTCTCGTGGAGACAGTTCTATTCCCCAAAGCGCGACTCGTCCCGTGGTATCGGGGTTATTGAGGATATGCCCCAACGGGGCGTCATTGACCACCACGATTGGGTGTTCCTGGTAGTAATGGCGCAGTCGCCGGGCGGTCATGAAGACGCCGTACGCCAGCTTCTGGTAGTACGGGTACCGCTGTTTTGTTGGAGTGACGACCTTGCTGAGCTAGTATACTAGGCGTTGCATGTCGTGGACATTGTTTTCTTCAGCTCGCTCGACGACAAGCACTATGCTGACCACCTAGTTGGTGGTGGAGATGTACAGCAATAGTGGTTCCCTTTCTCGTGGGGTCACCAGCACTGGCGAAGTGGATAGCAGGCGCTTGAGGTCTTCGAATGCTTCTTGCGCTTTAGTGGTCCACTCAAATTTTTCAGTTTTGCAGAGGTGTTGGTAGAAGGGCAACGCCTTTTCACACATTCGACAGATGAATCGTTTTAGGGCCGTGATTCGTCTAGCTAGCTGCTAGACGCCCCTTATGTTTTTCCGCTTCTCCATGGCCAGTATGGCTTTTATCTTCTTCGGGTTCGCCTCAATTCCCCTCGCGGAGATGAGATACCCGAGTAGCTGCCCAGATGGTATGCCGAAGGCGCATTTGTCCGGATTGAGCTTGATCCGGTAGTGGTCGAGGTTGGCGAAGGTTTCGCGCAAATCGTCGATTAGTGAGGCTTCCTCCTTGGTCTTGATTACTATGTCGTCGACATAGACTTGAATGTTGCGACCCAGTTGTTCCTTGAGGCAAGCCTACATGCACCGCTGGTAGGTGGCTCCCGCATTCTTTAGCCCGAAGGGCATTGTGTTGTAGCAGAACACACCGAAGGGCATTGTAAACGCTGTTTTCTCTTGATCTTCCTCCTTCATTCGAATTTTATTATAGCCTGAGTAGGCGTCGAGGAAGCAAAGGCGCTCGCATCCCGCGGTGGAGTCGATGATTTTGTCGATTCGTGGCAACGGGAAGTGGTCCTTTGGGCAGTGCTTGTTCAGAGAGGTGATGTCCACGCACATCCGCAGGATATACGTGTCCTTTTTTGGTACCAGCACCGTGTTGGCGAGCCAAGTACTTTCCTTGATCTCGCGTATGAACTTTGCTTCGAGGAGTCTGCTGATCTCCATTCCAACTACCTGCGCACGTGGCTCATACAATCGTCGAATTGTTTGCTTGACTGGCCTTGCGTCGGGGTTGACGTTGAGTGCGTGCTCGGCGAATTCCCTGGGAACTCCTGGCATGTCCGCATGACACCAGGCAAAAATTTCCCAGTGCTCACGGAGGAATTCGACGAGCGCGAGTTCCTATGCGGGACTCAAGTTGGCGATGAGGGTCGTCTTGGCGAGATCCGATGGGTGGACTTGCACTTTCTTTGTGTGCACAAATGAGTCGAAGGAGAGATCAGGTGAGCTTGTCCTGCTCAGGGGAGGCAAACTGTTGTCTGTCGTCTCCTTTAGTCTCGCGAGTTCCTCCTGCATGCCGAAGGACTGGGAGATTCTGTTGAATTCCCTATCGCAACTGTCAGATCACTCGAAGCTCCCGTTGATCATGATGACGCCATTGGGACCTGGCATTTTCATCTGCAGGTAGGTGTAGTAGGGCACTGCCATGAACCTAGCGAACGCGATGCGCCCGAGGATGCAGTGGTACTGTGAGGGCCAGTCGATGACCTCAAAGTCGATGCGCTCGCGCCGGAAGTTCTTCGGCGTGCCAAAGATGACATCGAGGTTGATTTTTCCCAGGGAGTATACGCCTTTCCCTGGGACAATGCCGTGGAACATTGTGTCCGAGGCCTCCAGGCAAGTTAGAGGGATCCTCATTGCTCGCAAGGTACTCGCGAATATAAGGTTGAAGCCTCCGATTTGTGCCTCGAGCACGAGGGGACAATGGCCTGGACGGGGTATCTGAGGCGGATGGTCGCGTTTGTCGAAGCTGATGCATGACTCGCTTCCATTGAGGTACTCAGTGGTGGCTGGTGGCGAGTGTGTGGCCAAGTTGACTTGGCGAGTGATGGCCTTCTGCACCCTATTGGAGGGGCGTCCTTTTTGGATCATCATGGTGCCCATGGCTCGTGGGTACGGTTCGCCTCCGTGGTGCTGGTCCAGTGCAGCTGCGTTCGGTGGTGGCCCAGGTGGTGGTGGCGGTGCGCCATGTGCCACGGCGCCTGGAGCGGCTCCGTAGCCTCTTTTGACTGTGTTGCGGTTCATCAGAACTAATCCCTCATGTAGCTTGAGGAATTCGCAGCAGTCCTTGAGGAGGTGGCTGGACTTCCTCTTGCCATCATGCTTGTCAATGTAGAAGTGCACCCTGCAAGGCCCGGACAGTTTGTCCTCAATGGAGTTCGCGGGTGCCTCATCACGAGTGCGGCATTGCCACACATGTGTGGTTTTCCTGGAGTCGCGGTATCCGCCGCCATGGTATCCGCTGTTGCGGTTATCGTCGCGTATGTCGGCGTAGCTAGCCGCGACCATGTTGACGTCATCGCGGTCATCATAGATGTGCATGCGGCGCTTGCCTTGGTGGTCGTGTCTGCGTTTGAGTTCCGCCTCTTCGTCGGAGTGAACGCGATTTTTTACCGAATCTTCTCCATCGGCCCACCGTTCGCGATCTCCATCAGGTGGTCGATGGTCTGGGGCTTTGAGTGGCCCAGTTCCTCCCAGAGTTCTAGGCGGCGGACGCCACCATTGAATGTGTCTATCGCGCGATCTTCCGAGATGTTCTCTGCGCAGTTCTTGATGATGGACCACCTTTGGATGTAGGAGCGCAGCGATTCGCCAGATCTTTGCTGGAAAATATCAGCTCTTCGGTTGATGCGGGCCGCTTGTATATTCCCTTAAAGTTGCGCACGAAGCTGTAAACCAGCTCATCCCAACTGCGAATGGATCCGCATGGGAGGTTATTGAGCCATGCTCGAGCGGCGCCCTGCAGCTATAGCTGTAAGCATTGCATGGACGTGCTCCGACCGCCTGCGTGGAGTCTAACGGAGGAGATGTGGTCCTGCAGCCAAATCTTTGGGTCCTGTAGGCCATCGAACTTCGGGTTCTCCGACGGGAGTTTGAACCCTTTAGGCATTCGCTTCTGCCTAATGGATCTGCTGAAGCATCTAGCGCCACAGAGCTCCCCATCTTCTTCTTCAGTGTCAGTCGACCGAGCACGTCGTGCCCTTGATTTGTCGACCTTGCGCTCTGTGAGGTCGTTGCGCGCATCGTAGTCACGGTCGTGTCGCCGTGAGCGGCGACATCGAGACAACTCGTGACTTTCATCGCTGGACGAGGGCGAGGAGTAGCGCTTTGCTAGCACTTTGCCTTTCTTTGGGTCTGGTGTTGGCTCCTTGTCGAGGGCGGCCTTGACTAATCCCAAGCCCACGATCGTAGATCGGTGCATGGCGGTTCGGGGATCTCCAGCTGGCGGCTGGTTGTTGAGGAGGTACATGGTGGCCGCTGTCACCACAGCCAGCAGCGTCCTGGAGACCACGTTGCCTCGCGTGTTGACTGTCATAGAGCCGAAGTCGAGGACTTTTGCGGCTTCTTTGCGTTCTTGCTCGGTAAGATGGGCCATCCGCAATTGCCTCTTCTTGGCGAGGTACTTGTTGCCCCTTGAGGAGGATCCTCCGTAGGAGGAGAGCCCAGCACGACGAAGGCTCGATTCGTCCGCTGCCTTTTTACACGCTTCGAGTTGCGCGATTGTTTGAAGTTGACGCTTGAATTCTTCCTTCAGGATCCAGTGGTAGCCCATCAGCAGTTCTTGTGGGGATCCGAAGGGTAGAGGAGCGCCTCGTAGGGCCTCGAGGTAGCAAGCCCATTCTTGCTCGTTGAGCTTGATTACGACGTGTTCGCCGGTTTGCTCATTTATTATGGATGGAGGTTCGACTGCTCCTCCATTATGGACGGCGGTGCGATTGCCACCGTTATCGCCGTTGCCACCATTGCCACTGTTGCCGGCGTTAGGCGGATCGGTCCCGTTACTGGGATTACCACCGTTGTCGCGATTGGCAAAGGTATCGCCTGCATTGATGACGGCGCACATGAAGTGATTGTGGAAGTTGTTGCTTCCACAACTCTCAGATCCGGAACCGTAGGTTCCATCTTCAGTGGCCAGATCGCTTAGATCAGAGTCGCGACTGCTGTCCCTGACCGTGTTCTCGACTGCTGCCGGGGCATTGAGCTCACTGAGGGTGCCGATCGATGGAGTGAACCACGATGCTGGGGAAATCGCCGGCTCTGTCGGCTGATCAGGCATGCGAAGTGTGCCCATCTGGCCGACTTGGAAGCGGAAGCTCCCGATCGCCAGGCTGATTCCGACGCCCACAGACTCGAAGGCCGGGCGAGTGGCCGGCGTGTGGACGGTGAAGTCGAACACGTCGAAGAGCTGGCGAATCTCTGTTGTTGCAGAGTTGTAGATCGCGGTTGATGGGGCCGAAGAAGCCACAACATCAGCACTCCCAATTCCCACAGACGGTGCCAATTGACGAGGGTTTAACTCATCAATGCCCATTGTTATGGACTTGGGTTTTGGAGAAGGAGGGAGCGTTGGAGATATCTGTCGGCTAGCAAACAAGCACACCGGGGACAAAGATTTACCCAGGTTCAGGCCTCGTAGAGGTCCCTACTCCTACTTGTCTGCTCGTGGAATTATCAAAGGAACCGAAAGTTACAATGGTGCGCAGATGCAATCTGGCGAGGGTGGTGGAAACTAGGGTTGTATGTGTCCTCCTCGCCACCCCCTCCTAGCCTTAATATAGATAGGCTAGGTCCCGGGTAGCAGGTCGAGTCGGTTAAAAATTAGGGTTTTCCCCTTCAAACTTTCTATCTTTAACTTCTTCATGTTCTTCAAGCAATCGAGGTCCGCAGGTTACTCGAGTCCTTCCTTTGGGCCTTGGCAACACCGTGGGCCTGTACGTATTTAGACCGTATATACCAAGCTCGAGTACCTTTAGGGTATACCCATGTCATGTTCCCTTCATTAATGTTAATTAAAGCCTTTATAGTTCTCAATAAAGGACATCCTAGTATTATAGGAGCAATAGTATCTTCAGGTATGTCAACAATAACAAAATCAATGAGAGCAGGACAACCTTTGATATAAACTAAAGTGTTCTCCTTAATCCCTACATCTTGTTTGTAGGTAGAATCTGCTAGATGAAATTTTAATTCAGTAATTTCAAAGGAGACAAGATTTAACTTGTTAAAAGGACTCTTTGGAATTGTTGAGACGCTTGCACCTAGATCACAACGTGCAGCTATCACATTGGTTCCAACCTTTATCTTAATAGTAGGCTCAAATATGTCATCTAGTTTAACAGGTAACTTTTCAGCGATTTTCTTGTATTCCTCTTCAAGCTCGCATACCTTAATTGCTACTTGATCAATAAAGTGTTGATACATGGCTTCGTTGTTACCTTCACTTACCAGAATTTTGACATTGATCCTCTTTACGAGATCTTTGATGGTGTAGGTTGGTGAAGGGGCATTACTATAATCAAGTTCTTCAGGCTCCTCCCTTTGGATCCTCATCATTTTGAGTTCATCAACAAGATTGGGATCAGCTTTACCAAGTTTGACTCTCGGTTATCTTACCTAGCTGCGCCTCAATGATCCTTGTTCTTTCTTGAAGTGCCTGCAAATCATTTCTCAAACTAATAGCTTGGTTAGATAATTTACCAAGCATAGCATCATGGTTCTCCGTAATTTTGACTAGAATATTATTTTGTTCATTTTGTGAGTCTATGAAAGACTTAAGCGTTTCTTGGAGACTACCATTACTAGTTCCCATGTTATTATTAGAGTTACTTGTAGGACTAGCATAATGTTTCTGAAAGTTAGGATTGTAACACTTCTTCCAAGCAGGGTTAATCATTACGAGCTACGAAGTTTATTTCTTCTATATTTGTTTTAGGGGTGTCTCTTACTGAGTTTCCCTACCTTTTACGGCTAGTATGAGATCATCCAACTTAGCATTGAGATCTTCGTTCTCCTGTGGTGAGACAGAGTTCACCTTCTTCTTGTTTGATCTTTCCACATGCCATTGGGCATGGTTTTCTTGCATATTGTCTAGCAGCTGCTTTGCTTCGGTAATATGTTTACCTATAAATGTTCCTCCAGCTACAGTATCAAACATAGAATTAGACACAAAATTAAGAGCATTATAAAATAAATGGAGGATTAACCAATCTTCCATCCCATGACTAGGACAGTTTCTTAGGAATTCTTTCAAACTCCCATGCAAGCGCTAGTGCCTCACGCTCTTCCTGTTTAAAGGCAGGAATATTAGATCGAAGGTTCATAGTCTTTGCAGGTTGGAAAAATTTAGTAACCATTCTTTCAGTCAAAGATAGGAACCATTCTTTCGCTCTCCCTCTTAGAGAGAAAGGAAATAAACGTAATTTGAGCGCATCAGGGTTAACGTCTTTTATACGCATCATATCACATATTAAAGTGAAATTATTCAAGTGCATACCTGCATCTTCAACAGCAGAGCCTTCAAATTGATTCTGTTGAACCAAACTTAAGTAATAGGGCTTAATTTCATAGTCATCGGTAGTGATTATTGGCTGAGTAATAGGAGTATGCAAATAATCATTATTGGGAGTAGCAAACTCCCCAAGATTCTTTTCAGCCATACTTCCTATGTTTTGGGGTTTTCTTAGATTAAAAATTATAACAGTAAAAACAAGAATTTAAAGACTAACTATTTTTTTTTGGTTTATCAAATAAAGACTAAAAGCAAACTAACAAAATTAAAAACAAGAATTAAAACTTGCAAGGTTCCTAATAACCTCACTAGGGTAGCTATTGCTTGCTCGGTAACGGCGCCAGAAAAAGGGTTGATACCTTCGATCCAGATTACGGATGTAGTATAGCTCCTCTTCCCTAGTAGACCTAGGTTATCGAATCCACGAGAAGCGAATGCATAGTGAAGTTAGTTTAACGGACCTTCGGGAGTTTTAGAATTCCTTTTGTGTTTTTACCGGACCAGTAGCTTGCATCATTTTGTTGTTGTCGATGATGGAGAGAGGGCCTAGGGCATTCGGTTTCACCTGTAGCTGTGCAAAAACATCTGATGGAAATAAAAGATAGAAATAAAGTATGCTTGTACTTGTTAAAGCAAGATAAGTTATATGTGGGCAATGCATCCATAATTGCTATTGCCTCCGCAACTGCTTATAGCAATAACCTACTAGTCTCATCCATAGAAGAAAGAGAACTAATGATATGCATAGTGATGTCACCATTAATCCCAAGAAAATCCCTCACATACAACCATACTACCCCTTCTGTTACTAGGGTTCCCAACCTACAGATCAGTCATCACTCATACTCTTATACCTGGCTTAACCCTCAGGGTCTTGGGTACCTAACAAGTCCTTGGATTGAGGCAAGAGAGGATACAATAATCATCATGTCATACAAACTAATACACGATCCCATCTATGATAAATCACATGCACAATTGCTACATGGCTAGGCCGAAGCCCTTAGCCCAAGGAGAATTACTCGCACATAGAGATAAGATCAACAATAACAAACATTGTAATGAAAATCATAAGATTGATTGCAATATTCTTACAATGTCGCCAATCAGAGAAGAGATCTACTATTAAAGTGGTGGAGTATGGCTATGGAGATGGAGAAGGTTTGGAGATCCTGAGGCGGCTGGAGATCTATGGCAGAGGTCTGGCTTCTTTGGGGGCTTTGGTCTCTTGTTTCTCGTCGCCCGATGCTTCTTTGTATAGGGGTCCCTTCACGAAAGTTGTTCTCTTTGACCTAACGGTGGTGGCGCCAACTATACGACCGGAGCTATACGGTCGGAATTTTTTCTCCAGCCGTATAGTTGGTCGTTACAGCGTCTGCCTCTGTTGTTCGGCTCCTGGTTTCTTCTGGTTGTTGGAAACCTCATATCTTTGACTTTAATGTAGTTATTCCTTCCTTTAAATGGCATTATATGCGCAGGAAAAGTAAAATATCAAAGGATTGCATACCCCTGTGAATATTAGCAATACTGACAGAGTTTAGAGAGATATTTCATCAAAAATATGATTAATATCCAGTTTAAATATGGACGTAGATAGCTATATTTTAGAGCCATCAACCCACCAGAGTCATTCCATGTGTGTTCCTTTCCTAAGCCACATGGATCCACCAGAGTCATTGCATGTGTGTTCCTTTCCTAAACCACGTGGATCCACCAGAGTCATTGCCTGTATGGTCTTTTCCTAAACCGCCCCCAGAGTCATTGCATGCATGTTCCATTCCTAAACCACATGGATCCACTGGAGATATTGCACGTGTGTTCCTTTCCTAAACCACCACTAGAGTAATTGCATGTGTGTTCTTTTCCTAAACCACCATTAGAATCATTAAATGTGTGTTCCTTTCCTAAACCATATGTATCCACCAGAGTCATTGCATGTGTGTTCTTTTCATCAACCACCACCAGAGTCATTGCATATGTATTCCTTTCCTAAACCACATGGATCCACCGGATTCATTGCATGTGTGTTCTTTTTCCTAAACCACCACTAGAGTCATTACATATGTGCTCCTTTCCCAAACCACATGGATCCACCAGAGTCATTGCATGTGTGTTCCTTTCATAAACCACATGGATCCACCAAGTCATTGCATGTCTGTTCCTTTCCTAAACCACATGGATCCACCAGAGTCATTGCATGTGTGTTCCTTTCCTAAACCAAAAGGATCCACCAGTCATTGCATGTGTGTTCCTCGCCTAAACCATCACTAGAGTCATTGCATGTGTGTTCCTTTTCGAAACCACCTGGATCCACAAGAGTCATTGCATTTGTGTTCTTTTCCTAAACCACCACCAAAGTCATTGCATGTGTGTTCTTTCATAAACCACATGGATCCACTAGAGTCATTGCATGTGTGTTCCTTTCCTAAACCACGTGGATCCACCAGAGACATTGCATGTGTGTTCCTTTCCTAAACCACATGGATCCACCAGAGTCATTGCATGTTCGTTCCTTTCCTAAACCACATGGCTCCACCAGATTCATTGAATGTGTGTACCTTTCCAAAACCACATGGATCCACCAGAGTCATTGCATGTGTGTTCTTTTCATAAACCACATGGATCCACTAGAGTCATTGCATGTGTGTTCCTTTCCTAAACCACATGGATCCACCAGAGGCATTGCATTTGAGTTCCTTTCCTAAACCACATGGATCCAGCAGAGTCATTGGATGTGTGTTATTTTCCTAAACCACCATCAGAGTCATTGCATGTGTGTTCTTTTCCTAAACCACCACCATAGTCAGTGCATGTGTGTTCCTTTCCTAAACCACATGGATCCACGAGAGTCATTGCGTGCGTGTTCCTTTCCTACACCACATGGATCCACCAGAATCATTTCATGTGTGTTCTTTTCCAAAACCACATAGATCCACCAGAGTGACTGCATGTGTGTTACTTTCCTAAACAACATGGATCCACCAAAGACATTGCATGTGTGTTCTTTTCCTAAACCATAGTTAGAGTCATTGCATGCCTATTGTTTTCATAAACCACATATGGATCCACCAGAGTCATTGCATGTGTGTTATTTTCACAAACCACATATGGATCCACAAGTGTCATTGCATGTGCGTTCTTTTCATTAACCACAACTATAGTCATTTCATGCGTGTTCTTTTTCCAAAACCACAACTAGAGTCATTGCATGTGTGCTCCTTTCCTAAACCTTATGGATCCACCAGAGTCATTGCATGTGTGTTCCTTTCCTAAACCACATGGATCCACCAAAGTCATTGCATGTGTGTTCCTTTCCAAAACCACATGGATCCACCAGAGTCATTGCATGTGTGTTAATTTCCTAAACCACATAGATCCACCAAAGTCATTACATGTGTGTTCCTTACCTAAACCATCACTAGAGTCATTGCATGTGTGTTCCTTTCCTAAACCACATGGATCCACCGGAGTCATTGCATGTGTGTTCCGTTCCTGAACCACCAATAGAGTCAATGCATGTATGGTCTTTTCCTAAACCACCACTACAGTCATTGCATGTGTATTGCTTTCCTAAACCACATGGATCCACTAGAGTCATTGAATGTGTGTTCCTTTACTAAACCACATGGATCCACTAGAGTCATTGCATGTGAGTTCTTTTCCTAAACCACCAGTAGAGTCACCGCATGTGTGTTCCTTTCCTAAACCACATGGATCCACCAGAGTCATTGCATGTGTGTTCTTTTTCTAAACCACTACCAGCGTCATTGCATGTGTGTTTCTTTCATAAACCACATGGATCCACCAGAGTCATTGCATGTGTGTTCCTTTCCTAAACCACATGGATCCACCAGAGTCATTTCATGTGTGTTCCTTCCCTAAACCACATGGATCCACCAGAGTCATTGCATGTGTGTTGTTTTCCTAAACCACCACCAGATTCATTGCATGTGTGTTCCTTTCCTAAACCCCATGGATCCACTAGAGTCATTGCATGTGTGTTCCTTTCCTAAACCCCATGGATCCACCAGAGTTATTGCATGTGTGTTCCTTTCCTAAACCACATGGATCGACCAGAGTCATTGCATGTGTCTTCCTTTCCTAAACCACATGGATCCACCAGAGTCATTGCATGTGTGTTCCTTTCCTAAACCACTTGGATCCACTAGATTGATTACATGTGTGTTGCTTTCATAAACCATCACTAGAGTCTCTGCATGTGTGTTCTTTTCCTAAACCACCAATAGAGTCATTGCATCTGTTGTCTTTTTCTAAACCACCACTAGAGTCATTGCATGTGTGTTCCTTTCCTAAACCACATGGATCCACCAGCGTGATTGCATGTGTGTTCCTTTCATAAACCACATGGATCCACTAGAGTCATTTCATGTGAGTTCTTTTCCTAAACAACCACTAGAGGCAATGCATGTGTGTTTCTTTCCTAAACCACATGGATCCACCAGAGTCATTCCATGTGTGTTCTTTTCCTAAACCACTACCAGCGTCATTGCATGTGTGTTCCTTTCATAAACCACATGGATCCACTAGAGTCATTTCATGTGTGTTCCTTTCCTAAACCACAAGGATCCACTAGAGTCGTTTCATGTGTGTTACTTTCCTAAACCACATGGATCCACCAGAGTCATTGCATGTGTGTTGTTTTCCTAAACCACCACCAGATTCATTCCATGTGTGTTCCTTTCCTAAACCCCATGGATCCACTAGACTCATTACATGTGTGTTCCTTTCCTAAACCCCATGGATCCACATGAGTTATTGCACGTGTGTTCCTTTCCTAAACCACATGGATCGACCAGAGTTATTGCATGTGTGTTCCTTTCCTAAACCACATGGATCCACCAGTCATTGCATGTGTCTTCCTTTCCTAAACCACATGGATCCACTAGATTGATTGCATGTGTGTTCCTTTCATAAACCATCACCAGAGTCATTGCATGTGTGTTCCTTTCCTAAACCACATGGATCGACCAGAGTTTTTGCATGTGTGTTCTTTTCCGAAACCAACACTAGAGTCATTGCATGTATCTTATTTTGCCAAAATCACAACTAGAGTCATTGTATGTGTCCTCCTTTCCTAAACCTCATGGATCCACCAGAGTCATTGCATGTGCGTTCCTTTCCTAAACCACATGGATCCACCAAAGTCATTGCATGTGTGTTCCTTTCCTAAACCACATGGATCTACCAGAGTCGCTGCATGTGTGTTAATTTCCTAAACCACATGGATCCACCAGAGTCACTGCATGTGTGTTCCTTGCCTAAACTATCACTATAGTCATTGCATGTGTGTACCTTTTCTAAACCACATGGGTCAACCAGAGGCATTGCACGTGTGTTCTTTTCCTAAACCACCACCAGAGTTATTGCATGTGTGTTTCTTTCATAAACCACATGGATCCACCAGAGTCATTGCATGTGTGTTCTTTTCCTAAACCACTACCAGCGTCATTGCATGTGTGTTCCATTCATAAACCACATGGATCCACCAGACTCATTTCATGTGTGTTCCTTTCCTAAACCACAAGGATCCACCAGAGTCATTTCATGTGTGTTACTTTCCTAAACCACATGGACCCACCAGAGTCATTGCATGTGTGTTGTTTTCCTAAACCACCACCAGATTCATTGCATGTGTGTTCCTTTCCTAAACCCCTTGGATCCACTTGACTCATTACATGTGTGTTCCTTTCCTAAACCCCATGGATCCACCAGAGTTATTGCATGTGTGTTCCTTTCCTAAACCACATGGATCGACCAGAGTCATTGCATGTGTGTCACCAGTCATTGCATGTGTGTTCCTTTCCTAGACCACATGGATCCACTAGATTGATTGCATGTGTGTTCCTTTCATAAACCATCAGTAGAGTCATTTCATGTGTGTTCCTTTCCTAAACCACATGGATCCACCAGAGTCATTGCATGTGTGTTCTTTTCTGAAACCACTACCAGCGTCATTGCATGTGTGTTCCTTTCATAAACCACATGGATCCACCAGGGTCATTTCATGTGTGTTCCTTTCCTAAACCACAAGGATCCACCAGAGTCATTTCATGTGTGTTACTTTCCTAAGCCACATGGATCCACCAGAGTCATTGCATGTGTGTTCTTTTCCTAAACCAACACCAGAGTCATTGCATGTGCGTTATTTTTCCAAAATCACAACTAGAGTCATTGTATGTGTGCTCCTTTCCTAAACCTCATGGATCCACCAGAGTCATTGCATGTGCGTTCCTTTCCTAAACCACATGGATCCACCAAAGTCATTGCATGTGTGTTCCTTTCCTAAACCACATGGATCCACCAGAGTCGTTGCATGTGTGTTCATTTCCTAAACCACATGGATCCACCAGAGTCACTGCATGTGTGTTCCTTGCCTAAACTATCACTAGAGTCATTGCATGTGTGTTCCTTTCCTAAACCACATGGGTCAACCAGAGGCATTGCATGTGTGTTCTTTTCCTAAACCACCACCAGAGTTATTGCATGTGTGTTCCTTTCATAAACCACATGGATCCACCAGAGTCATTGCATGTGTGTTGTTTTCCTAAACCACCACCAGATTCATTGCATGTGTGTTCCTTTCCTAAACCCCATGGATCCACTAGAGTCATTGCATGTGTGTTCCTTTCCTAAACGCCATGGATCCACCAGAGTTATTGCATGTGTGTTACTTTCCTAAACCACATGGATCGACCAGAGTCATTGCATGTGTGTTCCTTTCCTAAACCACATGGTTCCACCAGAGTCATTGCATGTGTGTTCCTTAACTAAACCACTTGGATCCACTAGATTGATTACATGTGTGTTTCTTTCATAAACCATCACTAGAGTCATTGCATGTGTGTTCTTTTCCTAAACCACCAATAGAGTCATTGCATGTGTTGCCTTTTCCTAAACCACCACTAGAGTCATTGCATGTGTGTTCCTTTCCTAAACCACATGGATCGACCAGAGTCATTGAATATGTATTCCTTTACTAAACCACATGGATCCACTAGAGTCATTGCATGTGAGTTATTTTCCTAGACAACCACTAGAGGCAATGCATGTGTGTTCCTTTCCTAAACCAAATGGATCCACCAGAGTCATTCCATGTGTGTTCTTTTCCTAAACCACTACCAGCGTCATTGCATGTGTGTTCCTTTCATAAACCACATGGATCCACTAGAGTCATTTCATGTGTGTTCCTTTCCTAAACCACAAGGATCCACTAGAGTCATTTCATGTGTGTTACTTTCCTAAACCACATGGATCCACCAGAGTCATTGCATGTGTGTTATTTTCCTAAACCACATGGATCCACTAGAGTCATTACATGTGTGTTCCTTTCCTAAACCCCATGGATCCACATGAGTTATTGCATGTCTGTTCCTTTCCTAAACCACATGATCGACTAGAGTCATTGCATGTGGTGTTCCTTCCTAAACCACATGGATCACTAGTCATTGCATGTGTGTTCC